>JANAVB010002198.1:5069270-5220925 GCA_029216955.1 Iris pallida
GAAACGGTGCGAGGAAGAGGTTGCAAGAGGAAGTTGTGTAAGAAGATGTAAGGGAATAGAAGTTTGGATGTCTGAATGGTGTGATGTCCTGCAATATTTTCAAATACTTGTATAAATTCAAAGTGATGCCCTCTCACTTTCGGTGTGCCCCTAAACTTTTTTTGGTGGTGCCCCTAAGAATTTCCCTCTACCCTTATCTAGTCTCTATCAATTGCATTGCTTGTTAAAGAGTGCTCAACGTTGCAAACCAAGCGTTTGACATTACGCAGCTGTATAAATTCAAAGTGATGCCCTCTCACTTTCGGTGTGCCCCTAGTAACTTTTTTTGGTGGTGCCCCTAAGAATTTCCCTCTACCCTTATCTAGTCTCTATCAATTGCATTGCTTGTTAAAGAGTGCTCAACGTTGCAAACCAAGCGTTTGACATTACGCAGCTAAAGTTACCGCAACATCTAAGGGGGCGTTTGGTTCAAGTTTTTGAGGCTTAGAAATGAGATTTGAATTCCTTACTCATGTTTGGTATGTTTAGGATTGGGAATGAAGAAGGAATAGGAGGGGGTTATGTGGGAAAGCTATTCCCATGGATGTGGGAAAGCTATTCCCAAGCTCCCTTTGGGAATAGATTTGCTTTCCTAGGAATGGTGTTTGACTATTTTGTTTGGACGGTTATACCCTCTCTTTATTTTCAAATTTTTAACTCATATTCCAAACATGTGAATCATCATGAAATTAGTGAAAGGGTATTAAAGTAAAACTAAATTATTCCTATTCATGTGTGAACCAAACATGAAAATAATTTTTTTTAAAATTTTGAACTACCTATTCCCAACCTAACCAAACATGGGTATGGGAATGTTGAATTCATTTCCCATGGGAAAGGAATTGAAAATCTATTCCTAGGAATCCAAAAACTTGATCCAAACGAGCCCTAAATGAGCTGCATTCTGAACCAGGGAAGTTCCCTTGCTCGAGCACGCCTAAACGGGCAGCATGACCCTAATCTTGATCGGTTTACTATCCTAGAACTAGTCAGATTGAGATAACATGTGCTATAATCGCCGCAGACCATGCTTGTGCAACTTGATTTAAATTTGGAAAATGCTAAGTTTACAACTAAATGTTTACAAACTTCTTACATCCTTGTTTCTATGGAAGAAATCCATTTTAGAATTCCACCCGACCCCACTGTTTTCCCCGGTTGTAAAAAAATTGTAAGGCCATCTCCGATGGGGGTTTCTATCTTCCTTATTTCTATGGAAGAAATCCATTTTAGAATCCCAATGGTGGCTTCTATCACCATTTCTATCCTAAGTGGCAATGATTTCTATCCTAGGTGGCAATGATGTAGGATGAAAAATTTTTATGAGGGTTTCTACATGTAGAAACTCTCATAGAAATTCTCCTCTCTCATGCCAGAACCATTCAAGAGTTTTTTTTTTTTTTTTACAATTTCTATGTAGAAACTCTTACAACTAGGATAGAAATCTTCTCAAAGTACAATGTCAAGTAGGATAGAAACTCAATTTTAGAAATCATCATTGAACTCTCTTCCACCCCTTACACATGGGTCTCACCTCCCCTTTCAGCCCTTAACACCCCCCTCCCGCTACATGAGCTCCACCCGACCCCACCACTTCCCCCCCCCCCCCCCCCCCCCCCTCCCCCCTCCTCCAATCGAAGTCCGACACGTAACGGTTGTAAGAAAATGGTAAACATTTGGTTGTAGGCATCAGTGTTTTAAAAACCGGACCGGACCGGCCGGTTCAACCGGTTCACCCATGAACCGGTTATTTTTCGGTCGGGTTCAGAATTGATCCGGTGTTGTTTAAAAATTAGTATTTTTGTAAAAAATTAATGTCCATAAGGGATTAATTTGGACCACTTAAGTTAACCCAGTGGTACTGGCTGAACCAATTTGACCCGACCCAATGGCTTAGCCGGGTCCACCCACCGGTCCGGTAGGCACAGCAAAGCTCTTTACATTTACAGCAGCACGTAGTAGTTGGGTCCAAATAAATGCAAAATGAAGTCCCTCCGAGCTGCCCTTCGCTTGCTGAAGTGCATTATCTGTCACTATGATAACATCACCATTAAAAGATTACAATTTTCACAATCGAAAAACTGCAGCTTATTACATCAGAAGAGGGCATGCATGCCAAACTATTGCATAAAGCTTCACCTCCATTGAGAACCACTAAGCAGCGGAAGAATTTACTAGTAAAAAAACAAAAAAATCAAAAGGAATTAACTTAACTTCCCTACAAGTCTGGGGGTCTCCTCTGTATCATATGAGACTACATGGAATTACAGTTCTGTACAACTTATCCATAAAATGGCTTCACATTGAACTTCAGCACATCAACAACAAACATCATTCCACCATCATCTTTGTGGATGTAGGTGCCCTTTGGGGGCCATTTTTTTCTTGATTTTCTTAAGTTCCAACATCAAGCTCCACATATTAACACATCCGGGGCAAATTTAACAAATTATATCTACTTGCATAGAAAGTTATCCTTTTAGTATGTTCCGAAGAAATCCAATGCCAGAGCTTTCATTCTACTTTTCTCACAAGGCTATGTTACATAGTCCAGGCAAAGAAGAAATGGGTCACTCTTTTCTAAAGTCCTTTCTTCGGCCGTTTAGAGGGCTTCATCATCGATTGCTTCCTTGGATCCTCGGGAATTCTTCTCTCAGAATACAGCTGCTGAAAAGCAATAAAAAGGAGTTTCAAGGTTAGATTTAAGTATCAAATATAAGTAAAATCAGAATAAATGGAAAGCAAAAACAGAGAAAATGAAAGAAAATCCACGGGCATCAAATTTTCCATATAAATATTCCATCTAGCCTAACAAAACACCGTGAGATAAATGTAGACAAGTTGAGTTTTGAATCTTTACTGGCCATCGAAGTGAAACTAAAATGACTCAAATGAGAATCCTGTTAGTTATCATTATATTCACGCATTCAATCGGAGATTCAACATAGAACTGATCAATTAAGCTATAGAAATAGGAGAAGTAAAAGAAAAATTTCCACCAATAATTAGAGTATCCTTTTCATGCTTAGGCTACTAGCCTATGTTGCACACATGCAAAAACAATACATGATACAAACACGGCGACACCGACAAGGCTCTGATGATTTTGGAGTATCCATAAATGGAGTGCCCGTGCGCCTTGTCCAATACGTGTTTGACATGGACATGGCATCAATTTTTGGAGAGCTCATGGAAGCTACTTATAAGCAATATGTGGAAGATGATACTCCATGGCTTACATCTAGGATCAACTTTAAGTCATTGCTTCTTTGCACTAGTAATAGATGAAATTATTAACTCTTTGCACAAGTAACAGATGAAATTACTGGCACTTTCAGGATGTTGTGCCATGGTGTGTTGTTTGCTGGAGAAATTGTTCTAGTTGATGAAAGTAGAGACGGTTAGCTTCTAAATAGAATTATGATAGAACCTTTGGGATCTAAGCCAATGCAAAGGGAATTTAACTCCCGGCTTGGGGCCTACTAGCAAAAGAACACCCTAAGGGGATCACATCAAGGACAGACAATCTCTACCATCTCTAAGCTGTTTGATATGTCATATAGTTGTCTAATGAAGCTGAGTTCATAAGCCTTTGTCACAGAACCTTTATGTGGCAAGGGTATTTGGAGTAAAGGCCTGCATAGCTCCTGCCAAATTTAGATGAGGAGAAGCTATCTGAAGATGTATAATCGGACTCATAGCGACGGCTAGAAGATTTATCCGCTGTATATAGTTTCCCTTGGGGACACTACAAAAGGATATCCTAAGGGAGACCAACTTCCTGAGTAACTTGAGGCAGCTTAGCTGAACCCCTTATGCCCCTATGGATGCTAATGAAGACATGATAACTCACCGAAGATGAAGAGAAAATAGGGAGAAGACGACCGGTACAAGAGAAGAACTGAAGCATTAGAAGTTCCCTAAATCTACGACATGACTTGCCGATTTCTCCTGGCAGCAAGCCTCAATTCTATGCAAACCCTATTTTCACCCTTGAAACCCACTTGATTCTTATTTCTAAGGAGACCAACAATATTAGTGACATCGATGCAAAGAGCCTCAGTTGATTGGGAAAATCATAAACAATAACATCAACGAACACTGACGATGGAACAAAATACAAGGTAGAATACTAGCATCCATTGTTTAACAGTACAGACTGTACTAAAAGGTTCCAGGGTCAAACTTATGCTGAACCACTAATCTTTCTTCTTTTTTCCATTTTTAACAGAGCCGAAACCCAGAATATTGTCAACCTTTATTACTTCTAAAGGTGGCACATACACATTACAGTTATCCAGAAAACAGAACCCTTATAGCAAAACTTTTCCCAGTTCGGATAATTGCCTGAATTTCACAGCCGTTGCACCTATAGAGCAACTATCAGGATAGGGACACTACTGATGATGCAGATTATGTTCCATTGTCAATTTGATTTGCAATCTTTTTTATTTTCGAATGGCAAATTTCTACTTCAGAAAGGTCCCATTATACAGGGTCCGGTTGTTTCGCCTCCACGCTAACCAATTCAACCCACCCTGGTTAGGTCGACTTCTTCAGGTCCAGATTCAAACCAAAATTCTTCAGGTCCAGATTCAAACCAAAAAAGAGCCAACTAAATGCAGCAGCACCCAAATTAGGTAGTCACTTATATGAGTTGAATGTGAAAAATAAATATCTATTTTTAATGTAGAAGTTAATTTGTTCACCTTGCTCGGCCCAAGGAATAACCCAGCACACCAAAATTCTATGAAGAAGCAAATTAGATGCACCGCTACACCAAATGCTCTCGAGCAATCCAAAGCAAAAGGTGATGCTTAAACTTGGTAGAAATTGAAAATTACAAGCCATAGTTCAAGCTATAGAAGCAAGCTTAATTACAATGAAGGATTTTCTTCATACATCGTGCCTCAAAGAATGTCATCCCTTTTTGCAGTTCAGCTTTACTGTGTCATAGAAATGAATGCAACTCCTTGCAGAAAATTGTATAATCTTACCTCTTCATCAAGACCCTTTCTAGTCTAGGGAACTTTGTGTGTGTGTGTGTGTGTGTGTTGGGGGGGGGGGGGGGGGGGGGGGGGGGGAGGGGGTGCTCATGAAGCTAATAAACTTAAACTGTAATGAGCAAAAAGGTAAGGTCTACCTACCTTCCAACTGACCTTCTATGTTCTATGGCAAGGCCACTCAATTGCTCATGGTTATGTTGGGTCCTTGGAAACCAGCATGTTCACAGCTGGCCAAAAATTTGTCAATTCTTTATGGAGCTTTCTTATGCTTCATCCAACACCATTATGATGAAAGTTCCGATCAGTGGGGGGAATATTTGGCTCTATCGAACATACATGGAATTGGAGGTAGCATTCCACCGTTAGGGAGGAACGGTTGGCGCGTGCCCACAGACCGTCGACTCACTTCGCTCGCCTCTGCCAACTTTCCGTCTCAGGCAAGAGCTACGGAACTAAAAAAGCACCAACGGCTCCTCTTCCGGCAACGTTCCTCTCTGCTACTTTTCTCCTAAATAGATCCTTCTTGGCTTGCCCACTCTATTGCTATTGTCGCCTTCCAGCCCGCCCTTGGGTGGCTTCCTGAGATAGAATCCAGTAGCTGTCCAACGGTTGCAAGCAAGCAAGCCAGTCGGAAGCAAAGGAGCCAAGCAAGACAAACCGGTCTTCTTTCTCTTCCTCCTCACTGTCGTTCGCCTCACTTCGCTGTATTCGCCTTTGTCAAACATGAAACTTCCGATCTACTTCTGTCGGGTTGGTTGCTCGCTTCCAAAGCCCTAAGCAAGAGGTCCCATACTGTCCTGAACTAGAACAGCTAACTCGGACTTAGGGGACACTTCCTTGAGGAAAGCCGTACTCCCATCAGCTTTCAAGTAGATAAAGAAGTTCAGGCTAGTGACATCAGCTATCGGCTATTGGCCTTTGTGAAAGCTTATCCTCAATATGGAAAATCCCTTTCCAAGCCTTCCTCTTCGAGCTTGGACCTGGACCGCGAGGCGCTTATTCGAAAGCTGAAGATCCCGAAGAAACTTCTCTTCGGGTTTAGCCCCACGCTATTGTTTTTATGGGTCCGGTCTTCACGCGCGCATCCGCGGCATAGTACAGGTGCATGCGCGTGTGTGTTTTATATGGGCTCTTCACGAGCCTTTTGTATCGCGTGAAGATGTAAATGTCCCTGAGGAGGAGAAGGAATGGACTGTTAGAGATTATTTGACACCTATGGGAGGCTGGAACTGGTCTCTTATTCAGGGCAAACTTTCACAGTCTTTATGCAACGTCCTGAGAGGGTGTATCGCATACAACTTCTTTTCCTGACACTCACGTTGGCAGGAGTGACTGAAATTTCTCTGTGAAGTCAGCTTCTAGTGCACTGAACTGGGAAAGAGAATGAAAGATGGACTGGTTGCAAGGCCTAAGCTAAAGGCAGAATCAAAGTCAGGAAATGTGGCATGAAAGGAAGTCGAATATGATTCTCCAAAGCAGACTGGCTTTGAATTCATGTCATGCTTTCGGACTGCAAGCAGGTGAAGGATCTGAATCTGCAACGACTCACTGCCTAGGCCGGAGCAAAGGGCAGAACCGCTGTGGATGATGATAATTTTGCTACAATGACAACTCTAAGAGTCCCTACTGACATCCTTTATACAAGGTCGGTCTTGAGATTTAGAGGGCCCTGTTCAAAAACTGAAAATAAGGCCCTATTTTACGTAAAATTAATATGCAAGTTTAATTTAATTTTTTTAAAGAAAAATAGCACATGTATATAAGTAAAATTTAATAAGAGAATATTGATGATCTTTCATGTATGATAAGAATTATATTGGTTCAACGACTATAAAGTTTAAATATTAGAAACATACAATTCAAATTTGTAAAATCTTCACGTATCTCTCTGATGTCTCCAAAACTAGCAACGTCGACTTCTAGCAATTCTATTAGTACAAACTTGAAAAACAAGATATAAAAAAATCATCAAAATCAAAATACAATAGATACGAACAAAGAGTGCAAACGTCAAAAGAAGAAAAAAAAAATCAAACAAAACTAGTATATAATTGAAAAATGTATGTAACATCAAAAGAAATGAATTAAACATGAACCATCAAAAGTAACCAACACCAACAACAAAAGACCATCACCATAAAATTGTCCTCCTTATATTTGTAGACGAAAAATCATTTATTAAGGTTTGAATATCAACTTTATGAAAAAAAATTTATTCTTAATAGATAACAAAGTGAATCCATTCAAAGATAATAATCCATAAAAATAATAATCTTAATATGTAAGAGACGTTACATAAAAGAAAGATCTTACAAAGTGTCAAAATCATACATAAAAAGTAAAATAAAAACAACGAATGAATATGCGAAACATAACTCTAAACACAAGTAAAATACAAAAATGAAAAGTAATGACATCAATACTCCGTGATTAAAAAGAAAAGAAAAGTAATAATCTCTAATAACATTCATTCTAGTACTTAAAACGTGGCTTCTTTAAATTATTATTATTATTATTATTATTATTATTATTATTATTATTATTATTATTATCATCTATTAAGTTTATTACTAAACAATTAAAAAAAAATAAAGTGCAAGCATAAAAAGTAATCATGTTAATAATCAACTATTAAACAAAAGTATTAGATTTAGTAACAAGTTTTTTTAGCACTAAAACAGTGCTTCTTTAATAATCTTTTTAAACAAAAAATTAAAAACCTATATATATGGGAGCCTACAGGATTTGATCCCGCAATCTAAACATCTCTAGTCCCCTGCTGCTATCAGCTGAGCTACAGTCAATTAATGTTGAAAATATATTACATATCCTATTATACAGTTAACTCCCTCTAGGCTTAAATATCAAGACTTGAATAGGAAAAATATTAAGGGCCCTCTAATATAGAGGGCCCTGTTCCGTCGCACCAGCTGCACGGGTTCAGGGCCGGGCCTGCCTTTATAGCTAACGTTGATTGGCAATAGCATAACTATTATGGTCAACAATTACAGCAGCCGCAGCCAGTAACACAAGGACAAACTTGTAGAGATTTCCCCGAACTGTCACGCTACATTCTTAGCTAATTTGCTCGAGTCTGTGGTACTAAATTCTAACCTAACGCATGTCAAGGAATCATATTTCAAGAAGATTGACTGGAATCAAAGAACCAATCTGCGCTACATCCATATTATGTACGCAAGAGTTATGGAATATGTTGTCATGTTGGGTAGGGTTATTGTATTTTGATTGTCGAACATGAAATAAGAGATCCTTTCACTTTCTCTAGGTTTATGTGGGCAGGGCCTCCATTTCGGGTCATATAGATACTAGGCATGCAGGTACACGTTCGGGCATGATTGGATCATATTTGTATAATCAATGCAACTGTATTTCGATTTGTATGAGGCTTGGGTTTCTAACTTCAACAAAGTGACAATCTGTGTCCAATCCCAGCCAGCTCTACGAAAAAGTCTATTACATAGATCGGTTGTGCCGTTTACGGTAATGAGGCTCGTGATTTGAGACAGCTTGGGCCTAGCCAGCCCACTAGGCTACTGCGGGACAGAACTCATACCGAGGGACAGAACTCAGGCCAATCCAAACTAGAGCCATTGCCACCAGCAGTATTGGTAAGAATCACGCATTCAAAATAAAACATCATCCAGCACATTCTTTAACCCCCTAAAACTTCCAAAAATTCTGACTTACAAAAGAGAGGCTTTGTGATATATCAGAAACTGTTTGAAAGAAAGTCAATAAATTACCAGAGATGCATTTTGGAGAAACACAGCACTATCTTAGACCTTTATTATGGTCTGATATTCATTCTAGCTGACCACAAAATCAAGATAGAGTATGCAAAGAGTTGTCATTATGTGAACAAGATGCTATAAACATCACTATGAATTGCTTGGTATCAGAAGTAAATCAAATAGAAATCATGTCATATATTGTTGGTAGCACTAAGAAAGATACCTCTTCCCACTTTCTTTGGTGTTGTAGAAGTTCTTGGCAACAGGCAAGACATTCAGCACGATAGGCATCAGCAAGATCTTTTATCAGGGCCTTCCTCTTGATGATGCCAATCACTTCAAAACATTAAAGATTAAACATGAGACAAGAACAATTATCTACAAGATAACCATTTGTTTCTAACAAGTGTACAAGAATATCATAACTAGATTAGAACTTTTTAGTGACCTAAAGCAGTCTCTTATCGTTAAGGATGAATAGACGATAATATTTGATTCTTTTGTATGACTAATATGGTGAAGAATTTGATAGAAGCCTTCCTTGAAAGTGCATGTTCAACATTGATAAAGCATGAGGACTGCAACAGTTTGCCAATGAAATCACCATAGTTAAAGCGTATGAAAGTTCAGTTCTGATGCTATATGATAACCACATAGAAAAAAGATATAGCAATGTTTGGATAAGCATAGCATGTCAATGCTGTTAAAACTCTTTAGTTACTATGTACTTAATAATTTCACATGCAATACATGTTTCTTAAGGAGAAGCCTTTTTCAACCTGATAAACCATTTCAAGTGCATTATACCCATCTTTCTGGCACTCTTTTATTGTAAAACAAAGAAAACCTCTATCCCAAATCCTTGGGATTGGCTACAAGAGTCCTTGTTCTTCAATCAGCTAATGTCAGATTCGACCCATAAACAACGATGATATTGTCATTTATTTATTTACCACTTTGGCAAACTATTGGCCGATATACCGTGTTAGACCTTGAGGGGGCGTTTGGTACACGATATTGTTTTTATTCCCGGATAAATTTAGGGTGAAAACATATTCTTTATTTCCGGGAATTGCAAATACATGGGTAAATAATTACCCACAAAACATGGGAGAATAGGTGGGTATATTTTTTTGCCCGGGCAAAAAAAATCTGTTGTTTTTAAGTTGTTTTTTCTACTCTTTCTATTTTCTTTTTCTTCTTTTTTTTCTTTTTTATCCGTTTTCATTTTTAATAATTTTTTGTTTTATTTTATTTTTCCCAGTTTTTTGTTCTTTTTCATTTTTAAAAAAAAATATTTTTTTGGTTTTTTCATTTTTTAGATCTCTTTTCTTTTCTTTTTTTTTTTTTTTTGCTTTTTTTCATTTTTTTCATTTTTAAGAATGTTTTCTTTTTCTCATTTTTTTCATTTTTTGAAGAATTGTTTTTGTTGTTTTGTTGTTTTTTTACCTCATTTTTAACCTTTTTAAATATTTTATTTTCAGTTTTCTATATCCTTTTTTAATTTTCTTTCCCCGGGAATATTTATGTAGTCACCACACATGAGAATATAATTTTCCATGGAATTTGATTTTCGGGAATAGAGAATTCTCGGCTATATAGTATTCCGTATACGAAACGTCCTCAAGGATTTGCTTGGATTGAGGAAAAAAAAAGCAGAATTAAGTGGGGTTAAATGAAGGAAAGTTAAGTAGGGGGGGAGTAAAATACATATAACCTTGCTTGGATTTGAGGGAGAGTTAAGTGGGGTGTGTTTAATAACTCTTGCTTGGATTAGAGATTTTCAGTGGGAGGAAGATTAATAAAAATACAATAGTTACCAAAATATCCTTATTATATATGGCATAAAATCTTATTTGATCGATTTTTAATTAAAACTTGTCAAAATATCTTCACAAATATGATATCATGTAGATGCATCATAGACGGTTTTTCTTATCAACAATGAAAAATAAAGTACGAGAAAGCGAGAAGAGACATGATATACCTGGACAAAGTTAGGAAGCTACTAAGCAGCAGGTTTAAGCAAAAAAAAATGGAAAAAAAAAAAGTCATAATATTTTATAGGACAAATAGGGAATATTATGATTTTTTTAAACAGAACCCCTCACTTCTCTCGTTAACCTCCCGATTTGGGGGGGTAAAATGGACAAAATAAAGCTATACATCACTTAACCCTCTATGACCCCCCTCTCAAACCCCCACTCTTAAACCAAGCAGTATTTTTTCTCCCTCACTTAACTCTCTTAACCTTCAATCCGAGCAAACCCTAAAAATTGGCCGCTAACCGATAAGTTTCATTACAACAACCGACTTTGTGAAATTGGGTTTTGTAGGGCTCAACGAGTAAGAATATAATGGACTTAAAGACCAGTTTCAAATGACATTGTGGTCTACCCATGCATATAAGATAATATTGTGAATATATGACAAGACAGGCCACGTGATTATTCCTTAATAACTACACTAATGACCTTCTTCAATACTTTCTATTGTGGTCCATCTCTGGAAGAGCATTGTACCAAGACAGTTGATCAGTGAGAAGCCAAATTCGCAAACTAAACAAATGAACCCATTCAAAATAGAAAATCAATCATCTATATGATTCCCTTCTTCAATACCTTCGGCAGTTTCCGGTGGTTTTGAGTCGGTCAGTTTCGGCAGCTCCCTCCATTATCGGTTTCCACCTATACTTAAGACCTTAGAAGCCATACTCTCCTAGGAGGCCAACGAATCTGAGAATCTCATTAAGAACCTCGATTTGACGGTTCTTACTTAGAAGCGACTTGGGAGCTCGTTTCTCCGGCGACGGGAGCTCGTTTCCCCCACAACATGAGCGTCTCCCGTAACAAGACAATAATTTTAAAAGATGACAAAAATTTTCGGAATAAAATTAGAGAATTTTTAATACACGTTCATCAAAGTAACAATAAACTAATAATTAATTACTTTAATATCATAAAAATTATTTTAATAAACATAAAAAAAGTATTGGAGCACGCTTCCAACTTTAGACTCTTCTAAGTAATCGCATTCCATCGCTCCCACTCCCGGCTTCTAAGCTTAAAACCAAGGTTCAAAAACTCAGTTTCGGACTCTAATCGGGAATGGCAATACACAGATTAAAATTTGGTAAATTGGGTACAATTTTGCAAATCGACATAAAGGAATTCCAGCACAGGTTACAATCCGGACTTCGCCGATTAACAAATATATGATGACATCACACAGCAAAAATCATTGGAAAAAGAAGAAGAAGAAGTTACTTCGGCTTGGATCAAAAGGGACGGGTTTCTCTTCCGGTTCAGGCGCCGGTTCTTCTTGCTTCTTGGGAGGGTCTTTAGCTTCCATCGATGATGGATTTCTTCTTCAGCAGCGCTGCAGAAATTACAATTCACGAACGTTCAATTTAGGGTTTCAAAGAGGATGAACAGTGATGATTGGGAGAATATAAGGAAGAAGAAGAACAGCAAGGAATAGTTGGGAGAAAATTACCATTTTTGTAGGGTTAGGGTTTCTGGTTGAATCTATAGCAGGACCTATTTGGTCTTTCCTCTATTCCTTTAGAGTCTGCTTGGCAATTGTAGGGGTAGCGATTATGAAGTGTTTTTTGAGTACCAGTTATGAGCGGTTATGAGGGGTCCGGTTTTGGGTGGTTTTTAAGTACGGAAAATTTCAACAGTAGCATAGAAGTTTATTAAAATTGCAGAAAAGGCATGAAGTTCGGAAAAATTGTAGGATGAGCACGCGCCCAATTTTTGGGCGTGAAAAATTATCTTCAGCTTCCTTTCCCTAATTCCCGGTTTAGTTTGTGGGGAAAAAAAAAATTAATAAAAAAGAAAAGAGCGCCCAAAAAGGGGCGTGAAATTTGCATATTTAAAAAAAAAAAATGACGCCCCTAAATGGGGCGCCGAATTTGCATTTCATGATATGGAAGAAAAAAAAAGAAAAAAAAGGAGCGAAAAAAAAAAAGGGGCGCGCTGAGTGCAGCTTTATTTCTTTTTTCTACTTTTTCTTTCTTCTTTTATCTCTTTTTTTTATCTCTTTTTTTATCTTCAACTTCCTTTTTTTATTTCTTTTTTCTACTTTTTTCTTTCTTCTTTTGTTTACTTTCTTCCTTTCTTCTTTTTTGTTTGTAGCTGCTGAGTGGAGCTTTAATTTCGGCGCCCCCAAATGGGGCGCGCTTTTTTTTTTTTTTTATACTTTTCCCTTCTTTTCTTTCTTTCTTATTTTCTTTTGTCTTGTAGCTGTCAGGCTTTAAATTCGGCGCCCCTAAATGGGACGCCCTTTTTTTTTTTTTTAATTTAAAATCGGGATTAAGAGCAGCTGATGGGGAAATAACGGTGATTAATTTTTTTACCACCTAAAGTAGGGCGTGAAAAATTTTCACGCCCCATTTTTGGGCGTGACGATTTCATGCCTTTTCTGCAATTTTATTAAACTTCTATGCTACTGTTGAAATTTTCCGTTTTAAGTATCGACTTTTAGACAAGTCCAATCCATGTTTGGTAATTCACTAACGAGCGGTTCTGAAATTTTTTTACATGAATAGATTAAATAGGGAAGGGTATCAGTAGTTATAATTATATATATTTTTTTAGAAAATAAATAGAATAAAAAAATAGAGCCGCTCAAAACCCATCGATTTGGGGTGTTTATAAAGTCACCCAAAAATACATTATACCGATTTTGGAAGGTTTTTGAGCCGACCAAAATCAATGTCTCAAAAAAATTAACAAACATGAATTTTCATAAACGGTCAGTTCAAAAACACCCCAAAACCGATGAAAACACCGTTACCAAGCAGACCCTTAAGAATCTTTTTCTTTTTCTTTTTATTTTTCTTATTTACAACTTAGTGAGAACTCTTGCAACTAGGCCCCGCTAGTTTTTAAAATTATTTCCTGCACTTCTTTTTAACGTTTTATAAAAAGGATTAAGATGCGTAATGTAAAACTAATCACCTTATGCCTTCTTTCTAACCCGAGCTATAACCCATTTACACTAGCAAGTACATTAGATATAATTTTAAAAAAAACTAGTGTAAATTGAGCATGATGCCTAATATAGTTGATAAATATCGCATTAGACATTCTTAATTTATGTTTGGTTTGGATGCAAAGTCTAAAATAAATTTAGTTTTATTTTTAGATTGAGATTTAAAAGTGGAATTTGAAACGATAAAATAACATGTACAAAAGTGAAAGTGATAATGTATGTTTTTGGAATTGGTATTAGAGTTTCACTATAAAAAAACATATTTTATAATACAATGTTTACAAAAATAAAATAATATTATAATTTGCTAACTCTATTTTTTGAGTGTTTTAGAGTTACGAATGATAAAGACATCATTTATTATTTTCTGTTAAGAAAAAAATAAATAATAAAATAAATAAAAACTATATAAAATAAAATATGGAATATATTGCACCCTCTCACGAAAGTGGGTTCACTCTTGAGATTAGTCTCTTGTCCAACATTGTTGTCTTTTGGGGGATTGTTAAATTATTATTACTTTTGCTTAGTTTGGGTTATTATGTGTTAGATTTGTGGATTTTTATTTTATTCTATTGTACTAATTATTATTTTTGACTTTTGGCCTTTTTTGTGATGATATATGCATATTTTGCATTGAATTTGCAGAGTTTCGCTAATAATTGGTTCATTTTTTATCATTTCTTCTTCCAAATATGTCGTACTTATTTAGGTATTCTATAAAATCGATTGCTACATAAAGACTACCAGTGGTTGTCGTAGCAAAAGGAACATCATCATCCATTGGTTTTACCCACTACATATTTAGGTGAAAGAAAAAAAAGAAGTTTATGATACTAAGTTGTTAAGTCTTTGGGTTGTGATTGTTCTTGCTTTTCGAAAATTCACAGTAAAAGTAATTTTTTGCAACATGTGGACGTTTTTTTGTCAAAATTGAGCAGACATATATATATTTTTTTATAAGCACTTGTTAATAAACATCTAGAACTGCTTTAAAAGCAAAAAAAAAAACATAATCCAATAAACAACCTTTAGAAAGCAACTCCAACCCCAGCATGACAAATGCGATATTAGAAGCAACTTAGCACCCGTTTCTACAAAAGCTCTTACAAAATTGAATTATGTTTTCATTTTTTTAACTTGTATGCTTAACAATTATTGGGGGCGGTTATGAGCTACTTCTAAGTACCGATTATGAGCGGTTATGAGGAGTCCGATTTTGGACGGATTTAGTTAGCGGCTTTTAAATCGATCTAACTAATGTTTGATAATTCATTATAGAGCGGTTTTGAATTTTTAAGAAAACAATAAAATTACTTATATTTTCATATATGAACAAAAGTCCTCCCAAATAAATATTATATTATTGTACTCTCAAACAATAATTTATACACACATATATTATTGTACTCTCAAACAATCCAATAGGATGTTTATAAAAGACATCCAAGACTTTTATAAAGACATCAAAAATTATAGTGTATTGGTTGTGAATTTTTTTAGCCGAAAAAAAAACTAGTGACAAAATAAAATACAAAACAATTATTTTAAAAAATTCATAAACGGCTAGTTTATAAATCTTCACAAATCACAAACTCAATTGGCTCTTGTGGTCAGTGAGGATAACCTCTTCGACTAAGTGGACGATTTCCGGATCGAACCGCGAAAGAGACAAGTGTGTGTAAAAATTGGAGGCATTGGACTAAAAATGACATGTAAGGTAGTGTGCACAAAATTACGTCACAATTTGGTAAAAATACAAGGCTAAATTTTATCTTGATACCCTTAACTATCCATGTTTTGCAACTTGATACCCCTAAACTTTCAAAATAGTCAACTTAATACCATCAACTATTGAATATTTTCAACTTCATACCCTAAAAGCAAAAAATTCTGAAAATACCCCTGCCCCCTCCATTCCCCCTCCCTCTTCGGCGTTCCCCCCTCTCCCCAACGAGGAACGTGGGGGCCGAGCGGGACGGTGCGCCGGAGCAACAGCGGCGGGCGCGCAGCAGCAGCGACGGACGCACAGCAGTAGCGATGGGCGCAGGCGGGCAGGATGCTCGATCCCTGGCCGGCGGCGCGCACGAGGGGCGGCGGCGAGGCGGGAGGGGGGAGGGGAGGGTGATGGGGGAGTTTAGGGATAAGGCTGGAAAAGAGAGAGAGAGAGGGGGGCATTTTGGAAAATATATATTTTCAGGATATCAAGTTGGCTATTTTGAAAGTTTAGGATATCAAGTTGCAAAAAAATGGATAGTTGAGGGTATCAAATTGAAATTTAGCCAAAATAACAATTGCCACACAAACCCTAAAATGTTATCGAATGACTTTTGAAACTTAAAGCATAAAAATAAAATAAAATAAAGCAAATCCTAATTTTTTTTTTTTTTTTGCAAATTAAATCCTAAACCTAGACACTACCTTAGCCTGATCAAGCTTCTACTCTTTAGTAGTGATCTAGTCCTCCTCCTCCTCCTCTCTCTCTCTCTCTCTCTTCCTCTCTCTCCGCCATTGTCATGGGTACTTCGGTTCAGGTGACTCCTCTGTGCGGGGTCTACAGCGAGAACCCCCTCTGCTACCTCGTTTCCGTCGATGGTTTCAACTTCTTAATGGACTGCGGATGGAACGACCTCTTCGACACAAGTCTCCTCCAACCACTCTCCAGGTCCTCCTCTCCCTCCAAACCCTAACCCCTAATCTTTGTAATTTGAATCCATGTCCATGGAAATAGGAAATAATATTGTCATGCCGACCATGTGTTTGATGAAATTCCTTCCTTTTTTTTAGTGAGCCATATGTTTGTGAATGCTTACTACCGTAAGTTATTCTTCAAACCTTCTACTTTAGAACCCAGCAGCGGCAATGGCCTGCAGCTCGCATGCGTGTCAGTTGCCCCATCGCGCTGGTTAGGGTTAGGGAGAGGAGAATAGGAAAAAGAAAGGAAGAAACCCTTTTTTTCCCGTCAAAGTTAAAGGCACGAGAATTTCTTATTGGGGCCGGCTATACACACCCCAACCATTTCTAAGGACACCCCATGTTATAAGTTTACCCCAATTAAAATGATTTAAATGATGAATATTGCTAAGGGCACCCCAACACTTGACTAAAATACCCTTCCTATTAAAACATACAATCTATCATTTTCCACATCCCACACCCCACACCTCACTCCACCCCCACACCGATTCCCCTCTTCTCCAACCCTAACCGGCCCCCCTACTCCCTCTCTCCAAACCCTTCACAACCCATAAATCGAACACCCTAATTAGTTCAAACTCTTCACTATTTTTGTTTTTAATCACTGTTTGTGATTCGAACTCCATAAACTGTTGTTGAAACAAAAAAAATTTGAAAAAAAAATTGGATGTATTCACGGATAGGTTCGACCCTGGTTTGTCGACCTAACAGAGGAATGTTCGACCCACGACAGTTGAACTATAGTGTGTACGTTCGACCAGAATATGTCGAACAGAAGATGGCATGTTCGAATATAATTTGTTCGACCAGTGTTTGTCGAACAAAAGAAGATATGTTCGACCAGTATTTATCGAACAGAAGAAGACATATTCGACCAATACTTGTCGAACAGACCATTGTCTGTTCGACCAGTATTTGTCGTGCTCATCGCAGATTTTTTGTGTGTGGTGGGGTGTTCTTAGAAAGCCTTGGGATATATTGGTCTTTTAACATGAATTTATTTTTTCATTTAAGTTATGTGGGGTGTCCTTAGAAATGGTTGGGGTGTGTATAGCCGGCCCCTTTCTTATTACTGTCCAAAGTTGTGGGGTGGGGGTCCTGATAATTAATCTAACAAACAAATATTGCAATGATGTCCTCGTGTTTGACTAAATCCCTTTGTTCTTGTACGCATCCAATGTTTATGAGGTCTCAATCATAATTGGTTCATCATCATCATCATCCAAGCCTTCTCCCATTAGAATGGGGTCGACTACGGAGCATAAGAAAGCTCCATACAAGATTTGACAAAGTTCTTATAATCGGTTGTATGTTTGACATCAACCCTTTATGAGGTGCCAAATTACTAGTGAATATAACTATAAGCATGAGAGGGTCATGCCATAAAAAAACCTAGTGGGCTAGTTGGTCGGTAGGTAGATGGTAGACCTACTTTTTGGGTATGCAGTTTAAGCTCAAGCAACCAGGGAGCACCCTATAGGTTCCCCTAGATTATAAAGAGTCTAGAAGAAGGTAAGATGATACAATTTGATATATGGATTTGCATTCGTCTCTATGACATACTAAGCCAAAGAGCGAAAAAGAATGGCAATCCCATCTTAACCATAATTGATTGCGAACATAAAATTTGCTAGATACACGTTTGGTAAGTAGTTTTCCTAGGGTTTGTGACATTTGTGTACATAAGGCTACGTGAAAGGAACATTACGAGATTGTATAATTGCAAAGGCAAATATAACAAATAGGAAGAAATGAAGTTCTTGCCAAAAAGAAAGAAGCAGCAAATGAATGGATGATATTTATATTTGTGATCACTCGATTCACTCTGGTGTCTGTCGAATTGAGCTGCTCTTGTAATGGGTTGAACATATTGGAGGCTATGAGGGATGACGCTGTCATTTGCTCAGCTCATATTTTTTGGTTACAGTGTTCTGTTCCTATTAGGAAAATGAACCTCTCCTTCGATATAGAATTACGTGGACTTTTTCCCATTTGCTGGTTAATTATGCTATATTTTCCAAAAGAAGAAATGATGACTGAGGTGAATTCTTATCATTCATTGCAACCATGTACAATTTATAGTTTTTGTCTGTTATCTTTGTTGCAAGTTGCAAGCTTCTACTCATTAAATATTCACAAGGGTGTAACCTATATTATTATCAATGATTTTTCTTTTTGATGCTTCCCACCCTTGTGCATATGGCTGCTGATGCCTTGGCAATGCAATGTTAGACTTTTATGTCCTGCATCAAGGTTGTATTTCCTCAGCTTTCTTGGTACTAGCAATCGTAGATTTCGATGCCATTCCCTTATTAGGACAGGGTTGTCTGCTGACCACAACTTAATGTCCGCTAAAAGAATCGAATGAAGTCTCACTACCAGCTTTTTGACCTGATGTCAACCATCTAGTACCATTTTGAATTCCTGGCCACAGCACCAATGATCAAGAGAGGGGCCTTGCCAAGAAACCTTGAAGACAATTTGGCACGAAGAAAGTTATGCATGCTATTTTCTTTCATAAATTATTTCTAGAAGAAAAGTGGAAAGAATGGATTAATTCTCAGTGCTTGCAACATCAAGGTTTGAGATGAAAAATAAGAGAATGCATTCTATGAATTCTTATCTACAAGTTTTTATATTCTATATTGACCATCTTTAATGTATCCCACCACATGGCCACTATATCTGTGATGTACAAGCACTATTTACATTTATTTATTGACATGAGAACATAACCTGAGCTTGCAGGGTAGCTTCAAAAATTGATGCCGTTTTGCTATCGCATCCAGACATTCTTCATCTCGGTGCTTTGCCATATGCGATGAAACAACTTGGACTTTCTGCACCTGTTTTTTCTACAGAGCCTGTGTACAGACTCGGCCTCCTGACTATGTATGATCACTATATTGCTAGGAGAGTAAGTATCACTGTAAACACAATCTTCTTCCATATTTTTTATCTCATGTTTGTGACCGACCCCTTTAAATATGGTTCTTTTACAGGCCAAAGTAGTATAGCAAATGTCTTCTTTTTCTACATTTTTCCCTGTGGCTAGTATTGCCACATCTGGCTTGTACTTTCTTGTATGTAATAACTTAGAGAAATGATAGCATGCATCTCCCAGTTAGTGACTCTGTGGGAAACTTCACTGCCATTGTTTACTTAGGACTAAGTATTAGGAGATTACTTGGACTAATAGAGAGCACCATCTTTGGATTTAAGGTGCCTACTAAACTCGGTTGTGTTTTCAACTATAATAATGGTTATGCCCTCTATAACATTAACAAAAACCATATCTTTATTTAAAAATTCAACCCAATATCTTTACTTAAAACTTAAACCATGCTTGTTTAGGCTACCTCTAGTCCTTGCGTCTCCCTTAACAATTATCTTATCGCTCATCTTTATCGGAACATCTATATGTGTGATGTACATGTCTAAACCACCTAAGACGATTTTTCTTCCTGTCCTCAATTAACACCACCTCCAACTTCCCACGAATACACTCATTGCTTATTCTATCTATCAACGAATGCCACTTATCAATCTTAGTGTTATCATTTTGGTTACACTAATTTTGTGGACATGTTTCTTAATTTTCCAACACTTTGACCCATAAAGCATGATTGGTGTCATAGCCATCATATAGAATAGTAAATTTTCTTTCAACTTCATAGGTATCTTCCGATCACAAAGTATTCCAGAAGAACTCCTCGATTTCAACCATCCCGTTTTATTCAGCCATCCCATTTTTATTCTATGCATGACATTTTAATCTCATCGTGATAATGAATGATTGATCCTAAATATTGAAAATTCATTCCTAGGTATCTCTCGTCCATATATACGTTTTCTCCCATAATTTTTCCTTGCCTTTTGGTTGAAGTTATATTTCATATACTCTGATTTTGTCCTATTAATTTTAAAACCCTTAGATTCAAGAGTTTCTTTCCACACTTCTATTTTTAGCGTCTAAAGCTTCTCTACTCTCATCAACCAATACAATATTGTCATCCAAACATCATGCATGTGATGTGAATCGACCAGATCGATTCACAAATAATTTATAGAAAAATAGAAATAGAAGGAAAATAACGATCTTTATTAGAGAAAAGAACAAACTCCCAACTTTGATGGACGGACAAAGTCTAAATCCCTCTGAATGACGCTTGAGAGTTTCTTCTCAATACAAGCATAAGCCATAAAAGACGGCTAGACCTAATATATATAGAAAAAGCAAAGAGGAGGGTTATTTGTGGTGAAAGACCAAAATAACCCTCCATGACTAAAATAGAAATAATAAATAAATAGAAATAAAATGCCTAAACGGCTCCTCCGCGTCTCCTGCGACGTGCGTACGTGATGACGCCTCCATCACCCGAGGAAGGTGCGGCGCCAGGTGCGCTCGCATCAATACCCCCCTAAAAGAGCCACCTTGTCCTCAAGGTGGAAATCCGGAAACTGTGTCTGGAATCTCGCATAGTCCTCCCAAGTCACGTCGCAGTCTAGTAGTCCCATCCAGTGAATCAGAACCTCCCTCGTCTAGCAGCTCGTCGATCACCAGAATAGGAAACTTGTCAGCGACCGTCTCCTTGTTCAGCGCCCGGTAATCGATGCAGAATCTCCAACTCCCGTCCTTCTTCACCAAAAGCACCGGTGACGAAAAAGGACTCACACTTGGCTGGATCACCCCAGCCTGCAGCATCTTCCGCACCATCCGCTCTATCTCGTCCTTCTGCAGATGCGGATACCTGTAGGGACGCACGCTCACCGGTGCTCCCTCTCCACGTAGTACTATTGCGTGCTCGTGTCCTCTGATCGGAGGTAGCCCTTGCGGGCACTGGAATACCTCAGAGTACTACTCCAACACCGCCTTCACCTCCTCAGGGGTCTCTTCCTGTATCTCACCCTCAACCGAAAACCCCTGGAACTCTACTAGGTACCCCTCTCCTCCCGTCCGCAATGCTAGCGTAATGGCCTTGAGGGCCACTACCGAGAAACAGAGAGTCGGGTCCCCCCTCAGCACCACCGTCTCGCCTCCCTCCAAGAACTCCATCCGTAGAAGCTTCCAGTTCACCTTCATCTCCCCGAGCTTCTTCAACCACTGGACCCCCAATATGATGTCGACGTTGCCCAGCTCCAATGGTAAGAAGTCCTCCGCCAGCTGATATCCCTGCAGTGAGAGAGACACCCCTTGCATAGGCCCTTGCTCTCCTCCATCTTTCCGGTGCCCAGCAACACCGTGAACTTCTCCGCCGTACTCAACTCTAGGCCAAGCCGCTCGACCAGTCTCTGAGAGATGAAGTTGTGGGTTGCCCCACTGTCGATCAGCACCGTCACCGTCTGCTCTCCCAATGTTCCCGCCAACTTCATGGTGTGGTTCGGAGTGAACCCTACCACGGAGTTGAGGGTCACCTCCGCAACATCCAGGTGCACATGATCCTGCTCCTCCCCAGCATCTGCTGCTATAGCGGCCTCTTCCTCCGTCGGATCCTCCTCCTCGTCGGGCAAGATCACGATCTGCAGCAACTTGCTTGCACATCGATGACCGGGAGTGAACCTCTCGTCGCATCTGAAGCACAAGCCAGCTGCTCTTCTCGCCTTCATGTCAGCATCCGACAGGCGCCTCCTCGGTACTATGGAGCCCCCTGTCCCGCTTGCGGGTCTAGGTGGTACTGGTGCCTGAGCCTCCGCTGCTGGTCGTGGAAGTACTGGGCCCGTCTGACTGTGCTGCCCCGATGCTCCCCAAGCGCCCTTAAGACGTCTCTCCTCTGTCAATTTCTCCTCTGCCTTATGAGCCAGGCGGAGCAGATCCTCTAAGCACTGCGGACTCTGCAACCGGAGCTCCGCTCGTATGGAGGGCTTCAAGCCCTTCATAAACATTCCGATCTGCAGCTCATCCGACACCCCTCTGACACGTCCGGATAACAGTTCAAACCTCGCTACGAAGTCCCGAACTGTTCCCTCCTGTCGCAGAGAAGACCACTGCTCGTAGAAGTCTCCTCCGGCCGTCTCCTGGAATCGGTCCAAAAGGTATGCAGTCAACTCCTCCCAGCTGCGGAATGGGGTCCTCGCCGACCTCCACCGGTACCACGCCAGGGCCTGGCCCTCGAAGTAGATCCCGATGCATCTGAGTACCTCCGCCTCAGTCAACTCCATAACCTCGAAGTAGCGCTCCGTCCGAAAGATCCAATCGTCCGGATCCGCACCCTCAAACGTAGGTAGCTTCAGCTTCTTAAGCCGGCGGTCAACGCTAAGGTCTCCCTGCTGTATGTCATCTCTGGCTTGACCTCCTCCCCACCGGCCTGTGTCTCGCCGGTGGGCCACGTACGGAACTCCGTCACCTCCTCCATAGTCCTGGCAGTCGGCCGTGACCGGCCAGCGGCCCTGGCGGTCGGCGGCGATCGGCCAGCGACCCTGGCTCGCGTCCGCGGCCGGCCAGCGGCCTCCTCCCGCCGGCGCCGACCCGCCTGGGCTTCGGGTGGCGTCGGCCGTGACTGGCCAGCGGCCCTGGCGGTCGACGGCGGTCGGCCAGCGGCCCTGGCTCGAGTCTGCGGCCGGCCAGCGGCTTCCTCCCGCCGGCGCCGGGCCGCCTGGATCTTGGTGATCGACGGCGGTCGTGATGCTGGGATCCTCAGTTTCGCCGAGGTTCGTCGGAGCAAACCCTAGGCGGCTGCCTAGGGTTTGGGCTGCTGCCGCCTCCGGTTGGCTCGTCGATTCGGCGCCGGTCATCTTCTTGGAGATGTCTTGCAATATTGTCATCATTGCCGGAATCGTTGCCATCTCCTTCCGCATGCTCCGCACCTCGGTTTGAAGTTCCTCCTGCGTGGACGCTTGATCTTTGATTGCCGCCTTCAAACCCTCGATCTCGAGATTGAGATCCTCACGAAGACCTTGGATCTTCTCCTCGATCGTGTTCCTCGTCCCGTGCGCCATTGATTCGTAGAGAGCTCTGATACCAATTGATGTGAATCGACCAGATCGATTCACAAATAATTTATAGAAAAATAGAAATAGAAGGAAAATAACGATCTTTATTAGAGAAAAGAACAAACTCCCAACTTTGATGGACGGACAAAGTCTAAATCCCTCTGAATGACGCTTGAGAGTTTCTTCTCAATACAAGCATAAGCCATAAAAGACGGCTAGACCTAATATATATAGAAAAAGCAAAGAGGAGGGTTATTTGTGGTGAAAGACCAAAATAACCCTCCATGACTAAAATAGAAATAAAATAAATAAATAGAAATAAAATGCCTAAACGGCTCCTCCGCGTCTCCTGCGACGTGCGTACGTGATGACGCCTCCATCACCCGAGGAAGGTGCGGCGCCAGGTGCCCTCGCATCAGCATGATGCACCATAAAACCTCATTGATATGCCTAGTAATCCCATCCATAACTAGAACAAAGAGGTGTAAAGTTAATGTTTATTCTTGATGTAAGCCAATGGTAGTAGAAAATAGTTTACAATGCCCTCTAATGATTCACACGGTCGTCCTTTATTTTTCATTGTGCCCTCTTTTCATATAAATGTCACAAGGGCTGCATCCCTACATTAAAATCAATCAATTGAATGCATAGGATATTACAGTCCAATTTTGTTCAAAGAAACTAAAAATGAGTCATACCCTAAAGGGTTATTTCGATGAGAGTCCCGACTATTTTATGAGGAGCATAACTAATTTATGGTCTTGGCAGGGTACTAATTTGTGTTCTCATGGTAATATATAGACCCAAGAATAAGATAGCATGGGGAAATTGCTTAAGATGTTTTTGGCATGTACAGTGGAGACCATATTGTTCAGGAGGATTAGAGTCATAGTTGTACGAACCAATTAAATTACTTGCAGACTACTCATTACCTGTTATTTTCTCCAAAAGATAATGATATACCAATAAATTGGAAAGCTTAAGTTAACCAAAAGGTAGGTCTACCAACCTACACACAACTGTTCATTTAGGTTTTATGGCATGTCCTCTAATGCTCATAGCTTCCTTAGTCAAGGACTAGGCACCATCTTAGAGGGTTGAAAGTATGTCATAAAAACTTTTTCAATTCTCTTATGGAGCTTTTTTATGCTCCATAGCCAACCCATTTTGATGGAAGAGGGCTTGGATGATGATGATGAGGAATGATTAAGATAAGCTGCCCATAAATACAAGATAAAATATATTTCAATTAACTTTATTTAACAATTACTCTGAAATGACTATCTCTAGCATAATCTGAGTTATAAACATAACGACTAATTTTTTAATACTGTTTTTCTAATTAAAACATGAAAAGAAACCTAACCAACCCCCTCCTCCCCGACCTCGATGGTAGCACCGGCAAGGACCGCCATTGTTAACGGCATCCCTTGTAACCTTGCCCTCCCCCCCCCCCCCCCCCCCCCCCCCCCCTCTCTCTCGATCTTCCTGATGGCAATTAGAGGTGGGGACACTTGCCACTGCCGATGATAGCTAAACGGGATCAATCAGTGTTATCATTACCCGACTTTCAAGGTTTGATGGGTTGCTCGTAGCTACCTTCGTTTGGATTTTGGCACCCACCCAGAGTGTTGATATTGATAATTTATCTTAAGAACCTTATAATTTCTTTTGTGGATATTACTTGTGCTCCATAACCAACCCCTAGGAAGCACTGGCACTCAAATTCGGTAGCTTATCTGTGTCATAGACGTTCTGCATACGGTACCTGGACTTCGAAAGACACTAGAAAATGTACCAAATTAGGTCTTGCGTCTTTGTTGCTGTGTCCATAATGTAGTCCATGCAACATAGCCGGCCCTATTTTAGTATTTATAAGGGATAACACTTACATGCTGACTACAACAACGACCACGTGTATATCACAAGGCAAGTTAATAAGTGAGCAAAAATGGTATTACAAGGAATGAAACGGACTAATGGAGTTTGATTAACTATGTTGCACGAATACTCCTAGGCAATGTAGCTGTGCTTGTATTTGTATCCAACACACATATTGGACATACTACTTCCTTGCCACCTCTATTAGATATAGCTTGCCCATTTTTTTGTCTAAAGAGAACCAAAACATAGTTGAAAATGATTTTGGTTTGTTTGTAACCGAAACAATCATTGTTAAGATATGAAAAAGTAACATTTCTTTGCAACATTCTTTCTTTAACTTTCTGCAAAATAGTTACTATCCAAAACATGCTTAAATACAGTTATTATTAGCATATAATATTCTAATGTATAAAATATGTTATATGTGTATATATAACTGTATCCATGACGTGTATATGTATCTAAAATTTTCTAAACATGCCATATTAAGAATCCGTATTGTGTCTTCATCCTGTTCCTTGTTCCTATTTATGCAGCATTGGTGATTGACTGCCATATAGTAATATACTTAAGTGAAGGTGATTTCTAGGGCATGACAGACACTGAAGCCTAACTGAAATTTTCTTAGGCACCTGACTGTCTCTTGTAATGGAGAAGGCAGATCCATTTTGTGCTCAATCGGAAAGTCATCATCTTGGATTGATATGGATCTGCTTGGGCTTTAGCAACCTGAATCCCTAGCCACGTTGAGACTGAACCTTGAATACCTCTTTCCTTGCATCTTTCCTACTTTGACGATATAGGGGTTCAAATCTGTGGGACAACACACCGTTCCTTATGTTTTTCCGATATGAGACTAAAACTAAGAGCAAAACTGGGAAGGTTCTATGTCAAGCCCCGGTTTCGTAAAACCAAATGTCCTCGCATGGGTGTGATGCCGTGCGAGCCTAAGTTGCGTCCGCACAAGGCAAGCACCAAAACGGCCTATTGAACAACTAAGTGACAGAGTTGTCGCACAAAAGTCCCCAAGCAGAAATGTTAAATAAACACAAGTTATACAAAAATGATTCTCTTTATTGATGTGAAGTATAGGTACGACGGCTCGAAGCCAAGATTACAATCACTCAAGCTCTCTCTTGCTCACTCTCTCACTGTCTCAATACATTGAATCATGTTCCGAGGCTTACAACTTGAAAAACGAATACAATAGATAATGTCCATACATTATGTCCCGTATAGAAGCAATTCCAAGATCCGGTCGCCCACGCATCCAAGATGCCAAAGCATGCTCCAACACCTCGGTGCGTCCAAGCGAACTCCCACACCGAACGAGCTACTCTCCGCACCCTGTAGACAATCTGGTGGGGTATCAGTACATAGATTGCATTGGTGGAGAGGCCTCTCGCCCACTCTACAAAACCAACACGTCCGTTATGTGAGTGTACACTATTATTACGTGATCTTTCTAATCTTGCCTTAGGATCAGTTTTATGGCATATACGAGCAAAACATACTTGTGTCACAAAATCATAACCGTGCCACACAACAAAATTTAAACTTATCCATTATTACCGTCATTCATTTCATGTTCAATACAAACGATTATTATACTCATAGATCAAAACAGTTCGATACGATGCTAACTTGTACTATATAAACCATAAGAATGGTGTCATAAAGTGTGTCAATGTAGAAGACAAATGTTAGGCTTAAAATGTGTAGCGTGCCGTGCATCCACTTCCTTACTCAACTAACGAAATGCAGGCGGATTGCTGCTAGCATGTGGACTTAGCCTATATGAGGGTCACTGATACCACAAGCCATCTTGGACTATATTCTTGCAAGACGGCGACACTTCGCGTGTGAGGTGCGAGCTCCACCAAGGTCCCACTGCCTGTATTGTTACGTACTCTTCAGTTCGGGTCGCACCGCTGCTGAAAGTTTTGCAATACGCAGTTCCTCTTAGGCCGAATCGATCCCAGTGTCCCGACGATCATTCGAGGAACTCATAAAACCTTGTGCACAAGTTATCCATGACCATGCAAGTCTCTACTCGAACTTACTATACTACTCAAGCTATTACTTTATCTCAGACTTCCGTCTCTACGCAGATCCCCGTTTAGAGACTGCCTCGGCGACCTAATGGTCCCGACAACTTTTCATGTTTTACCTTTAAACTCAGAAATGTTGCATAAAGCACCAACTCTTTGTTCCAATTGAATAATCTAACGACAGTAACATAATCTATGTGATGAGGCGTGACAGCAGTATAAAGAAATCTACTCTGTGCCTGCGAGTTAGATAGTCTAAGTAGCAGCATAAGAAAACTCTACTTTACACAAAACATGAATACATAGGGCGATTGCCAGTTTAAAACACGATTTGAAGTACTATCTAGGGCATTAAGTTATCATTCCGCGTTTTATACAATGCGATACAAGATGTGATTATTCCCTTAGCTATGTGCTTCATCTCTTTTTATTAGCGTGCATCCAACTACTGAATAACGAACAAGCACGTGACATCCATTTTTATTAAGTGTGAAGGTAAAGGCAGAGACGAATTCACCGAAGCCACCCACCTGAACAAGGATTTGCCTCGACTGAGCGGGACTTTGAGGAAGTCACTGTATAGCCAAGTTTGAAACGTCGTTGCGCCAATGATTCATCTTGTTGAACTGAGCGGAGCGGGACCTTACATAATATACTACTCAGAAAAAAGTTTCGTCCTTGAAACTTTCTGAGTACAAACTCCTTCTACTGCATCACCTCTATACTCAACTTGAATTTGCCTAGCATAACATTAATGATCTCTCGAACCCTACGTCTTATTCGTTTCCTCAATCCAAGTTGCGCTTATGCCTTAGCCAATTTCATCGAACAATTATATCATTCCAAAACCAATCTAACTATATCCCAAACTTAACCATAAAATTTTCTGCCTGCATCAACAATGCGCGCCTCACACAGAACTGCACTGCTCAAACTCATCGGACAAGCTAAAACTCACGACACAAGGGACCAAACTTAAAACTAGGACAAACCCACCCGAGAACTATCTCTCAATTCAACTGGAATCTGAAGAACATAGTCCAAAACAAATAAATTTCTCGAATCGAAACCCAGTGTTGCACCTCAACTAATTCAAACAAATTTCTCAAGTCTTCAACTAAATTCCTAACCAATCTTTCAAATCTGACTGCATCATTGCCTCAATCACAATCACATATATCGACACTCAATTCTCGCCAACCAATTTCAGTATCTTCCGAGGTTGTCGTTTGAATCATCTACGTTCTATCTTCCGAAAATTTTCAAACCTTAGAAACAACTAATCGAAATCAGAATCTCTTATTATGCACAACTAGATCACACTCTTCCAAATATGATCTCAATTCCGGTAATATCGTTTAAATCTGACAAATTATAAAATTTTCCTTCATTCAATCGTCAAGAGCAAATTTGATTTCCTCTCCTGCTTGTAACACATCGAAACATGAAACCAGCTTCAATCATCAACTTCCTTCTGATACTAGAAAATTCGATCCAACATATTTGATTCTTTTACTCGACCAACGATAATTCTTCCGGTCAAAACATCAATGACCCAAGTATCCAACCTATGCAAACACCATGTTACCTCGAATAAGATCGATCAAAATCCAAGCCCATTCCACTTCAAGGATTGCACTCCCATCAATATTTCCTCTGAGCATACGATTTAGAATCACCCGTCGACTCGTTATTAATGTTTCGTCCGTCGCTTTTACTTGAGTATTACTAATGAGAAAAACCATTGTATGCAATCAATCTGACTAGCGCTTGATACCATTCCATTCTTTTCCAATTTCCAACTACTATATTCCATTCCAATCCTATCATTCATCAAAACTCTTGAAAACAATGTCCAATTTCAAGCCTCAACTCTCAAACTAGCTATCCCAGTTCTATAATCTACCCAAGCGATTCTCACTGCGGTCGATCGAACCAATTTTATCTCTCGACATAGGGACGTCTGTCTTACCACTAGGCTAACTCACCAGGCCAAAGTCAAACATTGCGATCATTCTTTTTCATGCAGCAAATATAAAAACACTCACCCCAATCCTAAGGTCAAACCATAGTTGATAATACATGATATTCTACCCAAGCTTGTCTCACTCCGATTTCTAAACATCGAGCATAGATTATCCTACCCGCATCGGCAACATCCAGTTCAAGGGGTCCGAGTCTGTTCAACAAAGCCATTCCTAGGATCAATCCTTCCAATCATCATCCTCAATATATCGTGATAGACTGACATCTACCTAAATAATTCCTTACGGTCCACATCCTCAAATTCGTAAGATAGAACCACCGATCTCGTTTCACCTTATTAAGTTAAAAATCCTAAATCACCTTTCTAAACTCGTAGACTCAAAGTCGTCTAATCGTAAGTGTATGTGTTCATTCACCAATCCACCGAGCATGAATTGCATCAAATTCCAAACCAACTCGTCTTCGGTACTCACTTCCGGTTAACTTGTGTTATCAAACCAACATCATCAACTATAAGTTAGAACGATCCTCGAAGTCATCAAGCCACTTCATCGTTACGTATTCATTCATACAAGTTATAGATCAATTCACCATCCCTTATGCCATCAATCTCGTTACTTTGATTCAAAGATTACTCATCGAAAATTTCTAGCATCCTCCAAACCGTGTCAGCTAACATCCATTCACGCACACTCTAAGTTTATCTAATCAAGTCATCCAAACATTCGATAATATCATTCATTCTACCAATTTCCAAAAATCCAGAATCTGTTCAAATAACAACACTCGACACAATTATTGTTCGTCGAGTTAGAGTACCCCTGAGTTATCGCATATCAATCTTTGATACGTCTCAATACCATTAGTGATATACATAACCAAAAGATCTTCCTTTTTGCAACGAACTTCAATTCGTGCAACCAATGCTATCGTCAGAACTGAACATAAAATCAGTTCCTCCACATTCAAGATCAAATCAGCTATAACTATCTTCCGAACTAGTTACAATATCAACTCGTCCAACTCAAAATCACATCCGTTATTTTCTATCTTAGGTCACTGCGCAACATAATTCTTTAATTGTATCAATTTATATTATCTGCCAAGAATTGATACAATATCCATTTATCTAATTTCGAGATTGATCAGCTATATTCTAACTCAAGCCATCGAGCGATACCATCTTAAATCCTTAGAGTCATTATCGTGTCTTCAAATCAAACTTCCAAATCGCTATCTTACATTCGAGCATATCTTTCCTTATTTAGATTCGAAACTCAATTCCATTCCGTTCTAAGCCAACATTTCGTATATGATCCATATCGATTCCTCGACCGAGTCAACCATTCCGTTACCAGGGAAATCCAAATCTAATACACGTCGTTTCTTGTTCGTCCGAACCAATCTCTTACGAGATATCTGAAATCACGACTAGCTAGGCAATCATTCATTCTAATGCTTTGCACTATCACATCGCTTGCTGATAGATCATCGATACCCCAAAACCTTCGATCGATCGAATATCCCTGAGGCTATCCTTTATACCACCTAGGGATCAAGTCACTCGCAGTGTTCTAAACGGCGGACGCCTAGGCAGTAGGCTGTCTCCCTCCGCATCGCTTTTCAGTAGGCAGTGGAGTAGATGGCCAACGGATGTTGGCGGCATAGGCGGATGTGAGGCGGCGTAGGCGGACGCTTAGGCGGAGCAATACCTAACAAGATATTTTTGCCAAAATATTTTTGTAAGCATTATGGGCCTATGGTTCACTTTTACAAAACTAAAAGTTTATAAATCTTCGTTTTACAACTTAGTTATGCATGGAACACCCTTAAAATATGCATATTATGCAAAAAAAAAACCCAGTGGTAAAATAGTAAAAAATGTTCAAAATGTATCAACTGTCTAGGCGGCGCCCAGGCGGTAGACGAATTCTCTCCGCCGTGCACCCGCTTACCGTCGTTTAGAACCTTGGTCACTCAACAAATCCTTGAAACTGATTTCAAATCACAACCGATCTACTTGAATATCCGATTGGCCCATTCCTTAAAATCCAAGCACGTTCTCTCTATATTCACGTTGATGATCCGACAACACCTCATCGATATCTATCCAACATCCTATGAATCGAGTCCGACTTATCCTCGTCCGAAAATATTCTAATCCCTTACATGACTTGCTAACACCAATGCAAATCGAGATATGTACTGTCCAGCACAACTCAGCCAACAAGGCCTTCTATGAGATTATATATGGTCAACAAAATACCCGCATGAGCTTTATAAAATATCTAGACTTATTGTATGGAACTCTCCGTGAAACATTGAGAGGGAGCATCGACGATATCGATTACCAATGCAATTCGAAGATGAGAGAATCAATTAGAGTCAAAAGATATAAAGCCGTATTATGATACCAAAATGTCATGCTCCGGTTTCGTAAAACCGAATGTCCTCGCATGGGCGTGATATCGTGTGAGCCTAAGTTGCGCTGCACAAGGCAAGCACCGAAACGGTCGAGTGAACAGCTAAGTGACAGTTGTTGCATAGAAGTCCCCAAGCCAAAATGTTGTATAAACACAAGTTACACAAAAATGATTCTCTTTATTGATGTGAAGTATAGGTACAACGGATCGAAGCCAAGATTACAATCACTCAAGTTCTCTCTTACTCACACCTCTCTCTCTCAATACAATCAATTATGTTCCAAGGCTTATAACTTGGGAAACGAATACAATAGATGATGTCTATACATTATGTCCCGTATACAAGCAATTCCAAGTCCGGCTGCCCACACATCCAAGACGCCAAAGTATGCTCCAACGCCTCGGCGCGTCCAAGCGAACTCCGCACCGAACGAGCTACTCCCTGTACCATGCTGATAATTTGGTGGGGTATCAGTACATAGAATGCACTGGTAGGGAGGCCTCTCGCCCACTCTACAAAACCAACACGTCCATTATGTGAGTCCACACTATTATTACATGGTCTTTCTAATCTTTTGTTAGAATCATTTTAATGGCATATACGAGCAAAACATACTTATGTCGCAAAATCATAACCGTACCACGCAACATAATTAAACTTACCTTCCTTTTCCATGTTCAATACAAACGATTATCATACTCATAAATCACAACAGTTCGATACGACGCTAACTCGTACCATAAACCATAAGAATGGTGTCATAAAGCGTGTCTCTGCAAAAGATAAATGTTAGGCTCAAAATGTGTAGCGTGATGTGCATCCACTTCTTACTCAACTAACGACCTGTACGGTATTGTCGCTAGCATGCTAACTTAGCCTATATGAGGGTCACTGGCACCACAAGCCATCCTTGACTATATTCTTGCAAGACGGTGACACTTCGTGTGCGACGTGTGAGCTCCGCCGAAGGTCCAACTGTATGTATTGCTACGCACTCTTTAGTTCGAGGCGCACTGCCGCTGAAAGTTTCTCAATACCCAGTTTCTCCTAGGCCGAATTGATTCCAGTGCCCCAACGATCGTTTGAGGAACTCAAAAAATCTTGTGCACAAGTTGTCTATGGCCATGCAAGTCCCTACTCGAACTTACTATATTACTCAAGCCATTACTTTATCTCAGACTTTCGTCTCTATGCAGCTCCCCGTCTAGGGACTGCCTCAGCAACCTAATGGTCCTGACAACTTTTCATGTTTTACCTCTAAACTCATGAATGACTATTTGATAGTCTTCCTACATAATGCACCACTTCTATGTTCCAATTGAATACTCTAACGGAAGTATCATAATCTATGTGATGAGGTGTGGCAACAGTATAAAAGAAATCTACTCTGTGTTTGCGAGTTAGATAGCCTAAGTGGCAGCATAAAAAAACTCTACTTTACACAAAACGTAAATACATAGGGAGGTTGTCATTTTAAAACACGACGTGAAGTACTATCTAGGTTCTATACAATGCGATATAAGATGGGATTATTCTCTTAGCTTTGTGGGTTCATCTTTTTTTATTAGTATGCATCCAACTACTGAATAATGAACAAGCACGTGACATCCATTTTTATTAAGTGTGAAGGCAAGGGAAAGACGAGTTTATCGAAGCCACCCACTTGAACGAGGACTTGCCTCGACCGAGCGAGACTCTGAGCAAGTCACTGCATAGCCAAGTTCGAACGTCGTTGCGGTTGCGCCAACGACTCATCTTGTTGAACTGAGCAGAGCAGGGCCTACTCTAGGCCATACAAGAAATTAGACTATCTTCTACAAAATCTAGTGCCATAAGGTTCTTTCCCCACCCATAGTTGTTGCATGACACATTCTTCCCCTCTTTTCTTTTACCACACCCGTGATTCTGTATCGCAAGTCATGCTTCTATCCTCTCACTCTTATCATTTGGATGTAGACAGATTGAATGCATGTCGCTGAGTAATCAATGTGCAACATAGGTTTTTTTTGTTCTTTTTTCTTTCTATACTTAAAAGATGTTCCTTGCAAGCAACTATGTCCCTATACCCTTTTTTTTTGTATTCTTTTGCCCATCATGTATAGTAGTTGACTAATTAGAAGTGCTAACAATCCCCATTAAATGGATGTTCACGTTTGCTAAATTGTGGATGGGCTCTTGTGACCCACATAATGCATGCTGCAACCCTCTGTTTTAGTCTCTTATTTAAATGCCCTTGTCTTTTTTACTTGTAATTTGTCAAATTTTTTGATATGACATTTAACACTTGCTGTTTTACCATTTACATTTTACTTTGCAGCAAGTTTCAGATTTTGATTTGTTCACTCTGGACGATATAGATTCTGCTTTTCAGAATGTTACAAGACTGACATACTCCCAGAATCATCATCTTTCTGGTTAGTATTTAGTGTAATGATATATTTTATTAGAGATCAATGTGGTGAACGCCAACAATATCTCCAAGTTTTATGTTTTTTATGGAATAGATAAAGGAGAAGGAATTGTCATAGCTCCTCACGTAGCAGGACATCTTCTGGGAGGTACTGTCTGGAAGATAACAAAAGATGGAGAGGATGTTGTATATGCTGTCGACTTCAACCACCGTAAGGAGCGGTAATGTGTATCTAACAGAAAATGCTGTGCTGATGAGTATTCAATTTTGTTATTTATTATGATTATAGGAATCAAGCTCACTTGAATGCTGTATCAGGCATTTGAATGGAACTGTCCTTGAATCTTTTGTGCGACCTGCTGTCCTCATAGCAGATGCATACAATGCTTTAAATAATCAGGTCTACAAACGTCAAAGGGACCAAGAATTTCTTGGTAGCTCTCTGCAGCCTTATGCTCTTTTCTGCTTTATGTATTTTGGATACTTTCACTTGAAATTATCTCCAAATTCTTCTATTTACCTTTTTGCTTTTTCTAGTATGTTTTTTCACACCTATCACTTGTATGATCTTCAAATAAATCTAATTAACCTGTATTTACCTTTCTACGATGCATGTACATTCCAAATTTTTGTCAGTATAATCGCTTCCGACATTTCTGACTCAAACATAATATAATTCATGTGAAGATATTGAGGTCTGTTTTTTTGGAAATTAACTACAACATGCAGCAAGCTTAATTTACTGTTAATATTTAGTCTCCTCCAATGATATTATGCGTCAAGAGGCAAGTTACACAAGAAGGTTCTCTTGTACAAATTGTCAGTCATGAATTTGCCCTTTTCATCACCATGTGGTCTTTCATAGTGATCTTTTCCACAATGCATGAACATAGGGTACATGACTCGATCACAAGAATACATTAGATCATATAACATAAGGATATTATAATGACAAGAAACATGTACGAATGTGCAGGTCTAAATCTAGATACCTATCTTATTCATGTTAAGAAAAATAACTGTATCCATCACAAACATCAGGAGCCAAAATGGACATAATGTGATAAGTTGGTGTGACATATCATCAAGAAACAATATAAAGTACATGCAAAAAAAAATTCAGATAGGCTAATTGTTAGTAAACCCCACATGTTGTGCCTTTGTCATCAATCACATAATCCTTTCAATCTTTATTGTTTAGTATTGCTGCTAGCTCACGTCGTCTGGCTACGACAAATAGGGATGGATTCCATTGTTATCTTGTGAATTTTGGGTGGGGGTTCATTGGTCAAAACAAACCTGGCGGGGTGTTTTTGGGGGGGGGGGGGTGCGCATCTGCATCTAGTGTGAGAGCCCAGGGCTTCATTGGCTACAATGGATAAAGCACAAGGTTTGTCAACTACATCAAATAGGGACTGGGTGTAAGCAATTAATTGGCAGGGAGATCCAACACTATTTGGATCATTGGATGAATGTTCTTTGTTGCCTTATTTTCGACAAATACGGTTGGTTGGGTTCTTGTTTGACGGCGACCTCCATTTAGAGTCTCAGGGTCATCACAATGAGTTGGGTTGCAGTCTGTTGTATTGTGTGAGGACTGATGGAGAGAAGAATAAGGGGGGCAAACAAAAGTCGGGGTGGTGGCCGGTGTGAAGGTAGGGGAAGTAGAGAGGATGGCGGAAGTAAGACAGGAATTAAAGGGAGGGTCCCTTTTGCAAATTCTCATTTTTCAGTTTTTAAGATTGAATTGAACTTGTTAAAGGGGGAATTTGGTCTTTTCATATGCCTTTCTGAAAATCCTATGGTGGTGGAAGATATAAGAAATTATTGATAAAAACTCAAGTTTTTGAAGAATTACCTAATATTTTCCTTTTATTAGAACATGCAAATATGTAACAAAGTGTGAACTACTGAACTCTATATGATAAATAGTAAACCTTCTACAAATTCGTATAACTATGCTTGGACAAGCTTTAACGGTTCTTGTTCTTTGTTCTCCCTAAAACCTATTTTAGCTCATGTAGACTTGTAGGAAGGTTTGATATTTTTTGTGGGTAATTATTTCATGTGTCAGACATCTTTTAATACAGATATTTCTAATTTGAAAATGAAAGAACCCTACCTTAGTTTGTACCATTCTCATCAAAGGAGTATCTGTAAGTGCTAAAAATGAATTGGCGAAGTGTCTAAGAAGTTCTGATATAAAAATGCATTTTATAATTGCAGACAGGTCTGGCGAGTGCATGGCAAGTTTGAAAGTGTTGTCTGATCCGCGTTAGATAGGTTCTTTATGTTCCATTATAGTGTTGTGTAATCATAGGTACTACATTGATAATATATAATTGGTTGACTCAACTTTAACAATATGAATATTTTTCTGCCTAATTTTTCTATGCTTGCAGCAATCCGGGTAGATAGTTTCACACTGTGATTTTGTTGTTTTATACTGATTGCCTATGCTACAATTTCTATGCACGCATTTCTTTCAGATGCAATACTGAGGGTTCTGAAAGCAGATGGAAATGTGTTACTTCCTGTTGATACTATTGGGAGAGTTCTGGAACTTCTTTTGATACTGGAACAGGTTTACGTCTTCTAAAAATATTTTGTTTTGTGCAACCTAAACAATTCTCAAGCTTCCTCTCTCGTTTTAATTTGCAGTATTGGTCGCAGCAACATTTAACCTATCCAATCTACTTCCTTACAAATGTGGCTACAAGCACTGTTGATTATGTCAAGAGCTTCCTTGAGTGGATGAGTGACTCAATTGCAAAATCCTTTGAACATACACGTGACAATGCTTTTTTGTTGAAGTAAGTTCTATGCGTAGTACAGTACACCATTTGCTTGACTGTGATTATTGTTTATTCTGTACAAAAATTTCCAGGAATATCACACTTATAATTAACAAGAGCGAGCTTGAGAAGTTGCCTGAAGCTCCAAAGGTATGTTTTTACTTTTTAGTTTCCTGCTTTGGTACTTTTGAAAGGCAAAACTAATGTAGCTTACAGGTTGTTCTAGCATCCATGGCCAGTCTAGAGGTGGGGTTCTCTCATGATATTTTTGTGGAATGGGCAACCGAAGCAAATAATCTTGTTTTGTTTACTGAAAAAGGCCAGGTACAACTTTGCTAGCAAATAGCTTTTGTAAATTTCTGCCTTGTATGGAGAATCATTGAGAAAGGGTTGATTACTAATTGCTAGAGAACTTTATCTGAAAAAATGTTATACCATTTAGAAAGATTTGAATATAAATACTTATAGAACTTCTAAGATAAATATCTATATACAATTTCAACGTATAAGTTATCTCCCACTGTGTTCTTTAGTTGACGTTCAGTTTTCATGAGCTTTTCCACATTTTGACCATTTCATAGTGATAATGTTATAGTTCGGGACATTGGCTCGCATGCTTCAAGTAGATCCACCTCCAAAAGCTGTGAAAGTTATTATGAGCAAGAGAGTTCCTTTGGTCGGGGATGAGTTAATTGCCTTTGAAGAGGCAAAAGAGCGAATTAAGAAGAAGAAGCTCTGAAAGCTTGTCTTATCAAGGAGGAGGAACTCAAGGCATCTCATGGACTGGATGCTAATGTAGGTGACCCCATGGAGATAGATGCTAAATCTGCTCATGCTAAAACAGATGGTATATTTACTATACTGCACTTTTCTTTTGTATTTATTTGTTCCCTAGTCATTATGAGGTTACAACCTACCAAAGTGCATGGTGGATCATTCTGATTGATGATTTACCTTGTCCAAAATGTTTTCATGTATTAATACATCTATTGATGAAAGTCTTGTAGTTTGAAGATTTTCTATCCATCCATGAAGTCCTCAAAGCACAAGGTTATTCATTTGTATATATTTTAAGACACATGGATTGTAATTGATTCATTCATAAAGTTATAAGGTCCACAATTATCCTTTTGAGTGTTGTTGGAATTTGCATTAGTATTTATGTGCATCATAGAAAGACAATCTCTTCTAAATGTTTACTTTTTTGTCACCTTTAGTGCATTGACTAGGATGATCAAATGACAGGAATTATATCTGGGAATATTTCTGAAATACTCTACCTAGTAGCTACAATTATTTGGGGAAATATGGTTTTGTTCCTTCACCTGAAACTGATTAGAATTTTGCTTTGGGAGAAATAGGAATGACACGCACCGCCCGAAAGTAGTAGAGGGATGATGCGTTTGAAGACAAAAATACGAAGGGGTATTTGCAACTGTATCAATAGTTGAGGATGATTATCTGGAGTCAAACCTTAAAAAAAACATCGATTGGATTGACAAGGCAAAAGTACCTTCCAAGTTTTGGCATTAAAATGCCATACTGTTTTTATAAACTTTAAAACCATGCTGTCATATGTTTTCTTCATGTTTCTATTATAGCAAATTTAACCTCAAGTCCTTCTGGTCAGTCATCACTGCAATATAATTTTTCCTTCTCAAGGTTCATATGGTTTTTTTATCTTAGATAAATCAATTTCAAGTCGAGGCAAGTTCTTTCTTCATCTTCCTGTTTATGTACGACGATGTACTGCTATTTCTATAGGGAAAAGATCACCTCCATTTAGGAGGCTTACAAGGCTCCTCTAAGCATCCAAAATTCTATTCAACATAAAGGTTTGTAGTATCGGAATCGGTATCAGACCCTTCCTATGAGTATCGAGATTGGCGGTATCGGCAGTGTCGACGGTTTTGGATCGGAGTATCGTGTTTTTTTGGTATTGGAAAGCAAATAATTATTAATAAATTGTTAAAATTTTAGAAGAAATATTTTATACATTTAGGCATAATTTTAAGTATTTTCTGTGTTGTTTCTTAGTAGTTTTGAAATTGAATGAAATAGTAGTCACCCTTATCGATTGATTTACCTGCGATAGATATTTTTTTCTTCTTCTTTTGCATGCGTTTACAACCTTACTATGCTTTTGCACCATTGCTGATTGTTCTTTTTCGTTCAATTTTCTTTGCCAAATTGAATAGTAAAGAGACCCCCCGTGTCAGTATCGGCATCGGACCGGGACATGCCAAACCGTATCAGTATCGGCCCTATCGGATTGGCATCGGCATCGGCCTATACTGCAAACTATATATCACATATCTCAAAGATAGGTGTGCGCATCTCAAGTATGTGCACCGACAAGATTGGGATGAACACTTCTATTTCGATATTCCAGGAACTCTCTCTCTCTCTCTCTCTCTCTCTCTCTCTGACACGACCCAAATTGATTCTCTAAGCGAAGTGCCATTAGTATATATCATATTTGAGAAATCCGGATCGATAAGTTTGTGCCTTCTGTAGTTGATCTCACTCCTTTGTGTAGAAGTTATTGGATGAATTGTTGTTTCCAGTAGTTTTCATAGAAAAACTTGACTCACTTGTTCACTAGTGTGTGACACATGCTTCTTGATTTTGATCGGATCTTCCGCACCCTTCCATCCCGAATTCACTCGATTTGACTCCTTTCGTTCAGAGGTGAGGAGGAAGTGATGGTGTCGGTTATGGCGGTGATGGGGGTTCGGGATTCAATCATCAGTGAAAAACTTTATTTTCGCTAGCACTCTTTAGGTAAGCACTCCTTCCCGGCTTTCAGTGCGTGACCTAGTCGTCGTATCATTTTCACTTTTGCTAGTACCATTCCTGTGGGCGTTATTCGTTCCTCTTTCTGTGAAGTCTACGTGGTTAATGGATTATAGAAGTGCTATTTATAGATCCTGGTTTACCTGTAATTTTCCTGACAGAAAGCATCCTGGTTTACCTGTAATTTTCCTCGTGAATCTTAGTGAAATCTACTAGCTCTAGCACCAGAGCATATAACCCGTTCTTTGTTATTGTCAGAAGCTAGTCGGTAGTAAGGTTCGCTGTATCTGTTTTGGTGTCAACTTTGGGCCCTCGGTTTTGGCAGTTTTTTTTTGTGGGTGTTGGTCACTTTCTGTAGATACAGTGGTATTGGCTTTGACTGATACTGTGAACCGTGGTGTGTAGCTTCCTCATTTTTTTTCCACTTTTACTGAAATCACGACATCCAATCTCCTTGTCTGCTGACATCATATCTTTGTGCACTTCTAGTACGGTACATAGACTATTTCCACATGCTTTATATTCTACATACTGAAATTTGTGGTTTGAAGAGTGGGTATAGGACAACAACATCGAGAAAAGTAACAACAAAGCCTTTACACAAGTAGGTCACCTAGGTATAAAAATGGATGCTTCTGGAAATTTTGATCAAGGTTTTAAGTATATTCTGAAATCAGAAAGTTTTGGGTGTATGACATCAGATTGGGGGTTTGGACAAAACCTAGTCGATATATTGATATTGGCCGATTCATGCCAATTTCGACTATCTTGAGGGAAGTGTCAGTAGAAATCACCCTACATGAGTCCATACAGACTGATACCAGTCATTATAATTGAAAAAAACAATTACTCGACAATAATTGAGTAAAAAAATGTCATTATTGGATTTTAAGGCAGTTTTTTCTTTTGTTTGGGGGGGGGGGGGGGGGGGGGGTTGTAATTTATCTTACACATTTTGAATGTTACCGTCTGTTTTAGTACTTATTAATTTGTGTGGATTGGAGTTTTCTGCATGCATTTAATGTATACTTTGGTTTTGACTCTGAGTATATAACTATGTGAATTCATTTTCTCATTATCCTTTCAGTGACTAGCTCACGCTTTGGACACCGGGATATTGTCATTGATGGATTTGTCCCTCCAGCTACTAGTGTTGCTCCGATGTTTCCCTTTTATGAAAAAGCAGCTGAATGGGATGATTATGGTGAGGTTATTAATCCTGATGACTACATAATCAAGGATGAAGACATGGATCAACCATCGTTCCAAGTAAGTGCATACACTATAACCAAGTGCAAGGTATCATACTGCAAATGTTTGTAGAATGTAATTGGGTATAGTGCATCTTGGTAACTGAAATGATGACGTGCTTTTCTGTCTTGATATGTAGAAATAATGTCATTATGTTTTCTTCTTTATTATATACCTTATCAGTAAATGCCTTGGTATCAGTTCGTTATCACTTATTAAATTAATTTTGCTCTATATTAACTTCATGAATGCCTGTCATCTTTCTTTCATTTCGTTCTAACTGTAAATTACTGAAATTGGTGCCTCTGTTTTGTTTGTAATTTCAAGTCCAATTATTTATAACACTCATTAAGAATAAGTTCAAGTCCTTTTCTGCTCTAGCTTGGCTTTGAAAGATGTTTGGATGTTGTGATAGGCAATGTGAATGATATGGTGTTGTTTTAATACGTTATGTTTGACTTAGATAACTGGGAGGTATCTTTTTGAACTTTGACCTAAGGATCTCTTTTATTATCTTTCTCACTAGTGAAGGTTTTCCCCTGAAAAGGAAAGAGTAAGTTGGCCTATAACTATGATGGCCTAAGTTGCACGGACATGCATGTTTTGTCTCTCCATTTGTTTTTGTTCATAAATTGTTTTATAAGTAAACTGTGACTTGGCATGATCTATCTAATACATCATCTAAGTTTATCACTTGCCAAAACGTAAGTCTACCTACTTACCAGCTGGCCGTTTAGGTCCTATGGCATGACCCTCTCATGCTCATAGCTTTCTTATGCTCCATATCAGACCTCATTTTGATTGGAGAAGGCTTGGATGGTGATGAATTAAGTTTATTACTTAGGATCTTCAAATCTTTTCTTGGATTCTTGCAGAATGTCATTTGCTTTAGCATGGGGCATTATGCGGAAAGAGAGAGGACTTCTGCTTCTTCCCTACCTCTTTTATGTCCTCCCAATTCTTACCGCCTAGGTTGCATAGGATATAGATTCAAATACATGCTTTCAATATGCTGGACCAAGAGTTTATTTCGTGGTTCTTTCTCCTACTTTTGTTCCCCCCTAGATTATTTTCCTCACGATGTATAAATAACAAAAGAACAAAAAAATGGATTCTGATAATGATAGAAGAGGAAGACCTATAGGAGAATGCATAATTCCTTTATTTTTGTTCTCCTTGCTCATTTTGCTCTTCTAGTTCTTCCTCTTCTTTTACTTCTTGAAATTCTGATTTTCAGATTTAGAAGGTGAGAAAACCAAACATAAGGGTAACAAGAACGTGTATGATGAAAGTTGCTTTTGTGTACCCACATTTCTTCCACATTGTCATCTTAAGTCACTAAAAATACCACTCTGGTTCGAACCCGGCCCATGACACTTTTATGCTAGAGGTATGGTTCTTAATGGATTATAATGGAAGAAAATGATTCTAGACAAGCCCACATCTTTGCAGTGAGGGCTTTGCTAGCGTCTGGTGAAATTATGTTGCATGTTGATTGGTACTGTACTTGTACATAATGAGGCTTGCCAATTTTGGTCGTAATTGTTGATTCAAAAGGTTATCATATTTACTCTAGGACCCAACTGGTACATTTCGTCACACTACAATGAACTTTCTGATGTGGTACTGAATTAAAAGCTGAACTCATTACTTGCTGTGATTACCGATTGGGTGTGTGACTGGATGAGAGACAGAAATCCAACTGTCTCCACTTGTGTTCGTACACAAATGAGATTAAAGACCTGCAGATTTAACATGCTCTAAGGTGACCATCTTCATAGACAATTAAACACTTTGCCACGAGCATGAACATCATGTATCCTTGCTCCACTTCAATCAAAGTCCTAGACTGCCTTTGGAGACCTGAAATCATTCTTCCCATTAAGCCAAAATTTGGGGTCACCTTTTGGAGAAATTCGATTTTATGTACCACTCGCTAACCTAACCTTGTCTTGAATCAGATTGAGCATCCAAATTGGCTTTGAGCTGCAATTTGCAGGGGCCACAATGCCAACCTATATTCGAGTTTCTAAGCATCATCACTGTAGGATAAATTGCTCTGCTGATGGATCCTAGTTAAGTATTTTGCTGGTGGCACTTGCTTGCTTGATTGTGGAAAGTAACCACTTTTGTCTCAAGTAGTTAAACTTGTCATGAGTAAGGCCTAATTTCTACATCAGTCCGTTACTCTCCCCACTAGACTCTAGACAGTAGACAGAGAGGCAAAACTCCTCATAGTACAATCACCTTGACTAATGTTCAATTGGATTGAGAAACAAGAGGATGTATGTTGAACCAGCTAATACACTTGTCAATGGCTTAGCACACAGCCACACTTAATGATACACTTGGATGGATTGACCAAGTAAGCATGGATACATATTTATGTATGTGACTCAAGAGTTTAAAAGGCACAAAAAATGTGGGCAGTTTATCGTGTCTATGAAGCCAACGTGAGTGCACATAAGCAGCCTTTTTTGCTCATATCATTATATAATCTCTCAGATCTTTGTAAACGAGTTCTATACTTCATCTTGGCTATGCGGACTCATGATATAGTCTGTCATACTCACGTATGTGATTTATATACTCATGAGTTACATATTTTGAAAGGAGCAAAGAGATGTGGATAATATGTTGTGGCTATCTTAATCCAGATAAGAAGCCTTTGCGTATACGATGATATAGTGTCTCTTCAGACTCATCTATTCGAGTTTTATAGTTTGCTTCCCACGGTATATCTCGATCTCATTTAAGCAAGTGTTCTGAATGTGAAAATAGCAAAGGTGCAGATCATGCCTACCACTTAAGCGTCCACCAAGTAACTTAGGTTTTGTTTGCGGGTTTAAAGCTCCCCTTCTTTGATCCCCCTCTAGTTCTGTTGTTGGTCTTGTTCTGCAAGAAGACAGCAGCAGACTGCAGGTTGTCCTCAAGCAGCCAGAGCCAGCAATATGTTACTAGTGGAGAAACTAAGCCAAAAAGAGAGAAAAAAACCTTGATAGAAATAGATGGAAAGATAGTGTTAGGCAGAAGAGTTGCTGCTGAAGGATAAATCTGTGTAAATTAAGGTATCGAAATCATTAGAAAAATCTATCAAACATCCAAGTAAGATGCATTACTTTCCCTTCCATTTGTACAGGACTATCTTATAGTATCAAGTGATGAAATATACTATTTTATGGCTGTTTTTGCTTATGGTGGTATGTTATCTGTAATTAAATGTTGTACTTCTTTCCTTTAATATTTTATAGTGTTAGAAGTAAGTTCTTTTCATTGCTCGCAAAGCAAAATGCATAACATAAAGCATCACACCAAAACATTGTCATCTTTAATGTGAAGTATATCTTAGGGTCCATAATGAGACTGGTCAATAAATATAGTACCAAATGCGAAAACTATTATATATGGTGTATTTGTCGATCTATGTTTTGGTTTATGTTTATGTAAATATGTGCTTCTTCATGTAAGTTATCTGTACAGGTAAGGGGGCAACTTATGTTGCATCATACTGTTAATCCATTAAATGCAATAATGAAAAAAGTGCTTGGTTGTTAGCAACTAACATTTAAATACTTTTCCTTTGTACCTACATGAACTATTGGCTGGTAATGTTCTATTTGGTGGTGTGACTATTGAGTTTTGTTAAATTCTTTTGTTGGTGATTTTTCAGGCCAATGGGGATGATCTAGCCAGTAAACTTGATGAAGGCTCCGCTCACCTTCTCCTTGATTCAACACCTTCTAAAGTTGTTTCAAATGAAATGACTGTATGTGACAGTTTACATTTCAGTTTTTATGCAGAAAAACTAGCATTCGTTCATTTGTAGTTAAATAAATAGCTGTTTTATATTTTACTGCACATAATTTCGTAGAATCGTAATACATTCCATCTAAGATTTTACTTATGGCTAATTTGCGCTTAATACCATCAACTATACAATTTTTGCAGCTTACTGCCATGAACTATTTTTATTAACGATCTGCCACCAGGAACTTTCAAAAACTTGCACTTAACTACTCTCTGTCTAGCATCTGCCACATTTAACGGTCATGTGCTTTGCACATGACTAGTTTATGACCTATTTGCCTTTATACTAAAATTGATTTCCATTATTCTCTTTCTTCCTTCTCAAACTCTATCCCAACCAACCATCTAACCCTACCTCTAAAGTAAATTCTGACCACCAGCCAGTACTATGGGCACGCCTCATAACCCATAGGAGGTAGATTGTAGGAATTTGAGAAAGGGCTGGACTTCAGATAGGAACCCCCATCTGTAGCTCCTCTAGCCATGTCAATGGTGTTTTGAGAAAGGAATTTGAGAAAGGGATTTAAAGTATTGCTACTCATCCATCTTAGCATTCTCATTTCGGCTACACTAACTTTCCGTACATGTTTCTTAATTTTCCAACACCCTGATCCATAAAGCAATAAAGCATGGCTGGTTTTTAGCAGTCTTGTAGAATTTATTTTTCTTTTAACTTAAGAGCTATCTTGCGATCACAAAGTACCCCAGAAGCACTACTCCATACTCATTTCATAATTTTGTGTTATAAATATAAAATTTCATTCACAATTCCCAAAGATTGGAAGATTGTGATTGAGATGATTAAATCTTTTCTACTGGATCACCAAGTTGGTTTGCATATTAAACGAGGTATTTTCAGGTTCAGACCCCTGATCTGGAAATGGTCTCCATATGGACTGGATTTAGTAGACCTAAATAACTGTCAAACCGGATAAAGATCTCCAGATGGATTGGGTTTAGTAGAACTAAATAACTGTCAACACCTGATAAATACCTTAGAGTACCACGTGAAGTTCTTAGAAGAGTAAATTAATCCACATATGCATCAAATGAGTTGAAATTTGGACGCAAAGTCTTAAGTTTTAAACAACAAGAATAAAGCCTTTATCCCAACATTTTGGCCTTGCTTCATGTTTCCTTGTCTCCATTCAGCTCTGTTAAGGTGCATCTATTTTCTGGCATCAGCAATTGTCATTTCTTTTTTAACAGCTTCAATCCACATTCTTATACTTCTACTCCTACCTGTAGCAGCTCCTTTGATAAATAGCCTAGCACTCCTTATTGGTGCATCCTAGTCTCCGTTTCACATGTACAAGTAAATCTCAGATGGTTCACCTTTTCCCAAATCGGCACCACCACCGATTCATGAGTGCACTCAGCCTTGTAGAATTTAATTTTCTTTTAACTTAAGAACTATCTTGTGATCACAAAGTACCCCAGAAGCACTACTCCATGCTCATTTCATAATTTTGTGTTATAAAAAAATTCATTCACAATTCCCAGAGATTGGAAGATTGTGATTGAGATGATTAAATCTTTTCTACTGGATCACCAAGTTGGTTTGCATATTAAACGAGGTATTTTCAGGTTCAGACCCCTGATCTGGAAATGATCTCCATATGGACTGGATTTAGTAGAACTAAATAAGTGTCAACACCGGATAAATATCTCCAGATGGATTGGGTTTAGTAGAACTAAATTACTGTCAACACCTGATAAATGCCTTAGAGTACCACATGAAGTTCTTAGAAGAGCAAATTAATCCACATATGCATCAAATGAGTTGAAATTTGGACGCGAAGTCTTAAGTTTTAAACAACAAGAATAAAGCCTTTATCCCAACATTTTGGCCTCGCTTCATGTTTCCTTATCTCCATTCAGCTCTGTTAAGGTCCATCTATTTTCTGGCATCAACAATTGTCATTTCTTTTTTAACAGCTTCAATCCACATTCTTATACTTCGACTCCTACCTGTAGCAGCTCCTTTGATAAATAGCCTAGCACTCCTTATTGGTGCATCCTACTCTCCGTTTCACATGTACAAGTAAATCTCAGATGGTTCACATTTTCCCAAATCGGCACCACCACCGATTCATGAGTGCACTCAGTCTTGTAGAATTTATTTTTCTTTTAACTTAAGAGCTATCTTACGATCACAAAGTACCCCAGAAGCACTACTCCATACTCATTTCATAATTTTGTGTTATAAATATAAAATTTCATTCACAATTCCCAGAGATTGGAAGATTGTTATTGAGATGATTAAATCTTTTCTACTGGATCACCAAGTTTTTGCATATTAAACGAGGTATTTTCAGGTTCAGACCCCTGATCTGGAAATGGTCTCCATATGGACTGGATTTAGTAGAACTAAATAACTGTCAACACTGGATAAATATCTCCAGATGGATTGGGTTTAGTAGAACTAAATAACTGTCAACACCTGATAAATACCTTAGAGTACCACGTGAAGTTCTTAGAAGAGTAATTAATCCACATATGCATCAAATGAGTTGAAATTTGGACGCAAAGTCTTAAGTTTTAAACAACAAGAATAAAGCCTTTATCCCAACATTTTGGCCTCGCTTCATCTTTCCTTATCTCCATTCAGCTCTGTTAAGGTCCATCTATTTTCTGGCATCAGCAATTGTCATCTCTTTTTTAACAGCTTCAATCCACATTCTTATACTTCTACTCCTACCTGTAGCAGCTCCTTTGATAAATAGCCTAGCACTCCTTGTTGGTGCATCCTAGTCTCCGTTTCACATGTACAAGTAAATATCAGATGGTTCACCTTTTCCCAAATCGGCACCACCACCGATTCATGAGTGCACTCATTCTTTTATCCTATATTTCAATGTATTGCCACTCACTTATCTAAACATCCTCAGCTGATCTACACTCTTTGATATGTTTCTGAACCGCACAAGATTTTGATGCATAAATCATTTGTTGTTTATCGTTGCCTCATAGAAAATTCTTCTAATTTCAGGGGTATCATACAACGTGGCTGTCTTAGAAACTTCCTTTAGTTTCAGGGGTATCATACATTCGCGAAGCAATCTAGAAGAGCTCAACTTCAACCACCATGCTTAAGTTTATGAATAACATGTTTCCCAATCTCCATCATGACATCAATCCTAATTACCGGAACAATCACTCTCAATTATCTCTTAGCCATCAATATGGACAATTTCATTTTTTCTTAAAGTTACGTTGAAGATACATTCAATATGCTATGCTAAAGATACATTCTGTATCATACAATATCACTTTCTTATAGAAACCATGGTTTAAAGTATCGGCCGATACCGATCCGATACGGCCGATACCGATACGGTTTGGCATGTTCCGATCCGATACCGACCGATACCAAGTATTGACCGATACCGACATTGGGGGTCTTTGTTCCGGTCAATTCGACAAAGAAAATTAAACAAAAAAGACAAATCAACAAGGGTTTAAAGCATAACAAGGTTGTAGAAGCATGTAAAAGAAGAAAATCACATCAATTGAAGAAAATCACATCTATTGTTTGTAAACCAATCGGTAAGGGTGACTACTATTTCATTTAATTTCAAAACTACTAAGAAATAACACTGAAAATACTTAAAATTATGCCTAAATGTATAAAATATATGTTTTTAAATGTAAATAATTTATTAATAATTATTTGTTCCCTGATACCAAAAAATCCGATACTCCGATCCGAAACCGCCGATACTACCGATATCGCCGATACCAATACTCATAGGAATAGTCCGATACCGATTCCGATACCGATACTTTGAACCTTGATAGAAACTTCCTTTAATTTCAGGGGTATCATATGATTACCAAGCAATCTAGAAGCGTTCATCTTCAACCATCCTGCTTAATTTTATGAATAACATGTTTCCCAATCTCCATCATTTGATCCTAAGTAGAGAAAAAAATTACTAAATTATCTCTTAGCCATCGAATTGAACTATTTTTTTTTTCTTGACGTTATGCTAAAGATACATTATATATACTATGTTGTTTGTCCTAATTTAAATCCTTTATTTCAAAGCTTCTCTCCAAGCCTCCCTTTTAGAAGCTAAGGGCCTGTTTGGTTACGCATTAAAACACAACTTTCTGAGTTAAAACAGTAAATTGGTAATAACTGCTGTTTGGCAGCTCTTCTCTGGTTTTACTTTCCAATTTTTTTTTTTTTCGGAAAACCAACATTATAGTGTAGTTTTCAGAAAGCAACCAAAACCTGTTTTCTGAAATAAATTTTTGCTCTTGTGTACTGTTTAATGGACCCCACCACCCACCAACTCCCCTCTCTCTCTCTCTCTCTCTCTCTCTCTCTCTCTCTCCCCCCCCCCCTCCAGAAGAATGGAGAGCCATGCTCGTCTTCCTCTCCCTCTCTGAGATGGGGAGCCTTCTCCCGACCGGAGGACACGGAGACGACGTGACTCGACCATGGCCGGAGCCTAGACGCCGAGCCCTAGACGCCACCACCCACCACGATCGGAGCCACGACGACGACCACGACCGGAGCCTAGACGCCAAGCCCACAACGACCGGAGCCACCACGACGACGAGAATCGACCATGGCCGGAGCCCTAGACGCCGGACGAACCAACGGTGGTCGATCTGCCTGGAAGGTTCAGAGGAAGCTCGCGGAGGACCTCCGCTGCGAGCTCGTGGACCTTCGCCGCGAGCTCCTCCACTGCGACCGGAGAAGAGGCCGCGAGCTCGTGGACCTCCGCCGGAGCTCCTCCGATGCGAGCTCCTCCTCCGCGCGAGCTCCTCCGGTGCGAGTCCTCCGCTCGGCTGCGAGCCGGCGGTCCCGAGTCCTCCTCGTCGAGCATCGATATCTGTGGTGGACACGTGTGTCGGATACAAAAAAAATATTTATTGGACTTAGATGGACACAGAAAAGTGTAGACACGGTTAAGAAATTACTCTCTAAAAATATTTTACCAAACATAATTTCCAAAAAAAAAAATTTAAAATTATTTTCTAGATAAAAGTTAACCAAACGCAAACTCAGAATATCTCTACTCAGAAAATAACTTTATAACTTTTTTTCAGAAAATTGTTTTCAGAACAAAATTTCAGAAAGCTTATCCAAACGGACCCTTAACTCTTCTCCATTTACATCAGGTAATAATATATCATCAAAAGATAACATATAAAGGGGACCTCCTGCTGGATGTGTAGCGAGTTCATCTCTATAACTAGTAGAAAGACATAAGGACTTGGTGTATATCCATGATAAGCCCTTGATAATGGAAAAATGGAGATGCATCTCTTCCAATAGATCACACATCAATCCTAATTTCATTTATATGTTTTGTTCTGAAAAATTGAGATAACTATTGAAGGATTTATTTTCTCTCCAAAGTCCACTGTACATCTTCTAGGGACCTGCCACAAGCCTTTTTTAAATGGATGAAGCCATATTGAAGTGTCTTCTCTCTTATCTTTTTTCCATTAATATTCTTTGGTAAGTAGATGGTTTTTACTTTTTATAGTAGAATTCCCTAGTATAAAACAAGGTTCGTAGTATCTGTATCGGAATCACTCTCGGACCTTTCCTATGAGTATCGGGATCGACACTATCGACACTTTCGGATCGGAGTATCGAATTTTTGGTACCATAAAACAAATAATTATTAATAATTTATTAAAAATTTAGATTAAATATTTTATAGATTTAGGCATAATTTGAAATATCTTCTGTGTTGTTTCTTAGTAGTTTTGAAATTTAAAGAAATAGTAGTCAGCCCTGATGATTGGTTTACCTCCGATAAATAAGTTTTCTTCATTTATACGCCTTTACAACCTTGCTATTCTTTTATATCCTTGTTGATTGGTCTTTTTTTGCTTTCAGTTTAATCTACTGAATTGACTGCGAAACTGATACCCAATGTCTGTGTCGGTTAATATTTGTCAGTATCAGTTTGCATCGGACCGGGACATGCAAAGTGTATCGGTATCTGTCGTATTGTATCGGTATCGGTCGATACTGCAAACTATCTTATAAAACCAAGTGTTTGCAAAAACAAAATTATAAAACTTTATTGATACAAACTTTGTAAAAGATTACAATTTGAATTCTGGGAATGGTACAACTTTAGGAATCCAATCTAGATGACGATTGCTTTATCCCTTGGACGATGTGAACTCTGAAGACGAAGCCTCTGAAGTTGAAGACAACTCTGGAATTGAAGGCAAAAAGCCTCGGAGATTGAAGGCAAAAGCCTCGGAAGAACGCAGCAGCACTTGGGCAGAATTCCTGAACTCTCTGAACTTTGAAATCTGATAATTTAATCTCTGATTTTTGATTATCGATCCCCTTGAATGGAGACTTGAAACTCTATTTATAGAATTATGAGAAATAACTAACTTTCAATTATTCTGGACTGCGCAGGATGATTTGCGCAGCAATTGGATTGCGCAACAATAGACTGCGCAGGCAGTTGTTGGATCGTGGTCCAACTGTCTTGGACGTATGGCAACTTTTGATTGAATTGCGCATGATCGTGCATAGACAGTTGCCACGAAATGAGCAATTGATCGCATGAATGCCACGTGTATTTTGTCATTTGTGTTGATAGAACGCGTACACTGAATTGCGCTGGTTTTGAATTGCGCAGACTTGGACTGCGCAAGAATGGATTACGCCAACATGGATTGCGCCAACATTGATTGCGCTGCCAGCTGTCCTCGAGCGCCGTGCTGCACGATTAAACGAACGGTCGTCTCGTTCTTCGCGCTGTCAGCTGTCAGAAGATTTGATTTGTGTCAGGTAATGATGGTGATTTGCCACGTCAGCCTGCGCGCTTGGAAGTGTGCGCAATCTATCATGCGCAATCTGAAGGATGTGCAATCTGATGTCTGCGCAATTCATCTGAAAGTTGTATTTCTTGATATTCTGACTTTATTGATGTGTGCAACTTGATTTTTCAGGACCTACAAGACCCCCTTCAAAGTTTTCGAAAGTTGAATTTATTCAAAATTTTGAAATACTTTGAATTTTGAATTTGAAATCAATTTGCGCATATAGTGAGCTGTTTGCGCAATCTGAGGGTTTAGCCCATTTTTAGGCGCAATCTAAGGCGACCGTTTCGATCTGAAAAACTATAAATAGTTCTTCAATTCCTTCAAAGTATTCTTTACTTGTTTTCTTCGTGCACTTGAGAGAAAACTTTCTGAGCTTTTTCCTCCTCTCTTCTCCGACAATCCTGATGGCTCCCCGACGATCCTCTGCCGCCGATAAGGGCAAGGCCCCCGCCGAGCCATCGGCTAGGACTGCGCGACGAGCTTCCCGCCATGAAACTGCTCATCCAGCAATGATAGGTAGATAACCTAATCAAAAACTATTTTTAGAGTTTTGATTTCACTGTCTCTTCAAAGTCCATCTCTTTTTAGGGATGCGATCATACTGCGCCACCCCTTTTTAGGGTTCTGGTTGCACAAATCAGTTCATTCTTCATTTTTATGAAGGACAATTCTCTGCGCAATTGGTTGAACTGCGCTGACAAAAGTCAGCGCAACTTGCTGATTTGCGCGAGACTGTCAGCGCAAACTGATGTTTGTTTGTTTGCGCAATCTGATTATTTGCGCAATCTGATATTGTGCAATTTGATTTTTGCGCAATCTAATATTTGCGCAAATTGAATCTTTGACTTTGACTTATACTGAATTTTTTTTATTTTTTTCTGTCTGATGTAGTTAATACTAGAGAAGACCCAGAATACGAGAACTTCGTAGGAACCCTTTCAGAATCAGAATATGAAGAGGACTTGTCACATGTGCACTATCCTCAATACGATCTGCCAATCTCCCGTCAGGCCATTTTGATATCCCAAGATAATGAGACACTGCAATGTTTGATGAACGGACAACCTCTGGAATCAGCAGATGCTGTCATACATAAGAAACCATTATTCCTATTCGGTGAAGCTTTTGAAAAAAATTCTCAACCGAGACCAAGGATGGAAGAAAGGATTGTCCATCAGACGGATAGATCATTCTCGATACCAAATATTCCACGCTGCCTCCCATTATCCCGATATGCTCATGCGAGCTATCCGAGGAAGATGGAATGGAACCTTACACCGTTCCAAGATGCCCGTCCAGGAAGAATTTTTGTGAAGAAGGGGCCAAGTAAGAAGGATATGTTCTACAGTTCCTCCGAACGGTACAGTGTCTTGTTGAGAGGTCTGAAACCCGGTTGTATTCCGCCGGAGAATTCTTCCTTGTTAATGCCCGTCAGAACCCCAATTTTCGCAAATGAGTTTGCGAAAGTCGAAGGAAGATATCCTGAGCAGGACATCAGACTAACTGGATTGGTGAATCCAGATTTTAAAAGATGGAGCTGCATAGCAAATTGGGTTCTGACCAAGTTTGAAAGTGAACTGCAGCAAATCAACTTGTACCAAGCAGTGCATGCCACTGTCTATGGTTTTGCTCCGAACCCTCACATGTTCTTGGCTCTAGCAGAGAGGTATAATTACAGAACATGGACCTTCATGACTCCCGGCGGAGAAATCGGGTTTGCACTTCATGAGATGAAGTACATCTCTTATTTGCCAATGGGAGATGCCCCATATGAAGAATTTGTCCCAACCAATGATGAATTGGACAGACTCCGGAGAGAGAATGCAGAAATGGTAGCAGTCTTCGAGGAACTGCTATGCCATTATAAAATCTGTTCTCTGTTCTATAAAAGTGCTACATCAAACACTTGTTATTCCTCGAAATGGCTACCTTATCTGTTCCTCAACCACATTCAAGAACCGAAGACCAAGGAACATGATAGATGCTATCCTGATTTCTTTAAGCCATTGAGCAACACAGAAGTGATGAAGTTGATAGAAAGTGGCGATTTTGATAAAGAGATGAAAGATGATTATCAATGTCCTCCTTTGAAGAAAGGAGATACTCTCGAAAGTTATCTGAGAGTAGGATATAGACCGATGTCAAAAGAAGCCCAATTAGCAGGGTTTCTGACACATTGGCTCCGTCGGTTTGTAGTCCCGGGATCCAGTACTGTAGACCGCTTCCATCGCGGTGTTCTTTTTGCTGCCGTTAGATTAGTCTTCGGCTATAAGATGGATCTTTTGTCAGCGATGACTTGTAAGCTAAATGCTGGTCTTCGTCTGTATGTCGATCTGATGCTGAAATCCAAGGGTGAAAAAGAATTTCCTCGGTTGGAATTACCATATACATATCTATTTGGGTGGTTGCTCCTTCACTATCCCACTTTGATGGACCCCGGCATGGGACCGGTCGATGGCAGCTTCTTGAGGAGATACTCTCAAAGCAAGTGGAAATTTACTGCTCTGAGAGATTGTAGATATGCTCTAAACTTGAGTAAAGGATGGAACTTTTATTGCACCCATCCTCCTGCTGGTTACGAACAAATGCGGACAAATATGATTGACTCGCAGATGCATCCTCTGAGCCGTGCAGCTTTTGAGTGGTTGAAAACAATTCGACCGTCCCATTTGGTGTACCGGTTTGAAGATGAATGTTATTTAGAGCCGTATCTCCCCAGTCGATTTGCTCGGCAGTTCGGGTACGACCAATTCCATGTGGGGAATGCTATCACATGTCTCCAGGGAAAGGGTTATTTGATAGATGGGGCCCGAGCATGGGCTTATTATAATGCTCGAGATACGAAATCGACGTTTTCGATGCCTGTAAACAACAATCATGGCCCTCAGATGCTTTTTACATACTCAGTGTTCTATACATCTTCTAACACCTTTGCTGAGAATTTCAACCTCACAGATAGCTTCGCGTCTTCAACAAGATTGAAGAGGGGAGGAGTCGTCATGACGCTCATAGGAAATGATGAAATACATGAGCCAGAAGATGCACCTTTGGAAGCCTCAAGGGATGTTATGTTCCCTCAAGAAGTTAACGCACCACTACGTGTCTCTTTGAAGGTGGACAAATCTCCAGCCAAAAGGAGGAGAAGAGAGGAACCTCCCGCTCCAGCAGCAAAGAAGAAATTGATTTTAGATCATTCTTCTGAGAAGATTACAACTAGATCTCAATCTCGGCAGCTGGCCGAGACAATTCAACAAACAAAGGCTACCACACCGACCTCTGTCCAAAGACAAGTCGAGACTGTAAATATAGAGAGCCCTGAGAGGCCTCTAAAAAGAAAGAAACTGGCCCAAAGAAGAAATCGAGCCCTATCTTCAATGATAGTGGATGCTGCAGCTGGATTAACTTTGCCATCTCCCACTCCTGTTTCAAAGCCTAGGAATAAAACTCCTAGTCCAGAACATAGAGAAGAGATCGAGCAGAGGAAAGATCCTGATCCGAGAACTGAGGCTGAAGAGCTAGAGGAAGTATTATGGAGGAAGTGGAGGAAGAGCAAAATGTTGTACACTCTCTTCCACCTGCTGCGGAGACGACTCAACTTCCGCCTACTCCTAGAACCCTCCGCGAAGAGGAAGATCGCGAAGTGATTGCGGCTCTAGAAGATTGCAGCTACAGCCCGTTGGAGAACTATTGTGACCAAGCTGCAACTACCAGTGGGAATGCACCAGAAGAAGATGAAGATGAAGAGAGCTCTTCGTCTGAGAATATTGATGAATATATGCAAGATCTCGAAAGAGATGATGAAGTGCATATATCTCCTAATGCTGTCGATGATACCTTAAATCCTGAAGAGGATATTGAGGTTCTAGAAAATGCTGCTGATACCTTAAATCCTGAAAAGGATGTTGAGGCAGAAGTATCTCCAGAAAAAGCAGATGAAGAAGCTTCGGAAGAAACTCCCGCCACTGATCCTCAAGGTATAAAATGAAATTAGCAATCTCCTCTTAAATAGATTGATAACTAATGTCCTTATTTGTATTTCTTGCAGATCTTGAGACTCCTCTAGCACCTCCGACGTGCACGGACATAGTGCCTATAACGACGGTGGTTGTTAGTAGCAGTCATCACTTATCCTGTCATATGCTGGAATAGACTCTGGCTGAGCAGAAGTAGCTTCAGCCATAACAGCTTGGCTACTACCCGCTTCAGAACCACAGGATAAGTGATGACTGCTACTAACAACCACCGTCGTTATAGGCACTATGTCCGTGCACGTCGGAGGTGCTAGAGGAGTCTCAAGATCTGCAAGAAATACAAATAAGGACATTAGTTATCAATCTATTTAAGAGGAGATTGCTAATTTCATTTTATACCTTGAGGATCAGTGGCGGGAGTTTCTTCCGGAGCTTCTTCATCTGTTTTTTCTGGAGATACTTCTGCCTCAACATCCTTTTCAGGATTTAAGGTATCAGCAGCATTTTCTAGAACCTCAATATCCTCTTCAGGATTTAAGGTATCATCGACAGCATTAGGAGATATATGCACTTCATCATCTCTTTCGAGATCTTGCATATATTCATCAATATTCTCAGACGAAGAGCTCTCTTCATCTTCTTCTGGTGCATTCCCGCTGGTAGTTGCAGCTTGGTCACAATAGTTCTCCAACGGGCTGTAGCTGCAATCTTCTAGAGCCGCAATCACTTTGCGATCTTCCTCTTCGCGGAGGGTTCTAGGAGTAGGCGGAAGTTGAGTCGTCTCCGCAGCAGGTGGAAGAGAGTGTACAACATTTTGCTCTTCCTCCACTTCCTCCATAATACTTCCTCTAGGCTCTTCAGCCTCAGTTCTCGGATCAGGATCTTTCCTCTGCTCGATCTCTTCTCTATGTTCTGGACTAGGAGTTTTATTCCTAGGCTCTGAAACAGAAGTGGGAGATGGCAAAGTTAATCCAGCTGCAGCATCCACTATCATTGAAGATAGGGCTCGATTTCTTCTTTGGGCCAGTTTCTTTCTTTTTAGAGGCCTCTCAGGGCTCTCTATATTTACAGTCTCGACTTGTCTTTGGACAGAGGTCGGTGTGGTAGCCTTTGTTTGTTGAATTGTCTCGGCCAGCTGCCGAGATTGAGATCTAGTTGTAATCTTCTCAGAAGAATGATCTAAAATCAATTTCTTCTTTGCTGCTGGAGCGGGAGGTTCCTCTCTTCTCCTCCTTTTGGCTGGAGATTTGCCCACCTTCAAAGAGACACGTAGTGGTGCGTTAACTTCTTGAGGGAACATAACATCCCTTGAGGCTTCCAAAGGTGCATCTTTTGGCTCATGTATTTCATCATTTCCTATGAGCGTCATGACGACTCCTCCCCTCTTCAATCTTGTTGAAGACGCGAAGCTATCTGTGAGGTTGAAATTCTCAGCAAAGGTGTTAGAAGATGTATAGAACACTGAGTATGTAAAAAGCATCCGAGGGCCATGATTGTTGTTTACAGGCATCGAAAACGTCGATTTCGTATCTCGAGCATTATAATAAGCCCATGCTCGGGCCCCATCTATCAAATAACCCTTTCCCTGGAGACATGTGATAGCATTCCCCACATGGAATTGGTCGTACCCGAACTGCCGAGCAAATCGACTGGGGAGATACGGCTCTAAATAACATTCATCTTCAAACCGGTACACCAAATGGGACGGTCGAATTGTTTTCAACCACTCAAAAGCTGCACGGCTCAGAGGATGCATCTGCGAGTCAATCATATTTGTCCGCATTTGTTCGTAACCAGCAGGAGGATGGGTGCAATAAAAGTTCCATCCTTTACTCAAGTTTAGAGCATATCTACAATCTCTCAGAGCAGTAAATTTCCACTTGCTTTGAGAGTATCTCCTCAAGAAGCTGCCATCGACCGGTCCCATGCCGGGGTCCATCAAAGTAGGATAGTGAAGGAGCAACCACCCAAATAGATATGTATATGGTAATTCCAACCGAGGAAATTCTTTTTCACCCTTGGATTTCAGCATCAGATCGACATACAGACGAAGACCAGCATTTAGCTTACAAGTCATCGCTGACAAAAGATCCATCTTATAGCCGAAGACTAATCTAACGGCAGCAAAAAGAACACTGCGATGGAAGCGGTCTACAGTACTGGATCCCGGGACTACAAACCGACGGAGCCAATGTGTCAGAAACCCTGCTAATTGGGCTTCTTTTGACATCGGTCTATATCCTACTCTCAGATAACTTTCGAGAGTATCTCCTTTCTTCAAAGGAGGACATTGATAATCATCTTTCATCTCTTTATCAAAATCGCCACTTTCTTCCATCAACTTCATCACTTTTGTGTTGCTCAATGGCTTAAAGAAATCAGGATAGCATCTATCATGTTCCTTGGTCTTCGGTTCTTGAATGTGGTTGAGGAACAGATAAGGTAGCCATTTCGAGGAATAACAAGTGTTTGATGTAGCACTTTTATAGAACAGAGAACAGATTTTATAATGGCATAGCAGTTCCTCGAAGACTGCTACCATTTCTGCATTCTCTCTCCGGAGTTTGTCCAATTCATCATTGGTTGGGACAAATTCTTCATATGGGGCATCTCCCATTGGCAAATAAGAGATGTACTTCATCTCATGAAGTACAAACCCGATTTCTCCGCCGGGAGTCATGAAGGTCCCTGTTCTGTAATTATACCTCTCTGCTAGAGCCAAGAACATGTGAGGGTTCGGAGCAAAACCATAGACAGTGGCATGCACTGCTTGGTACAAGTTGATTTGCTGCAGTTCACTTTCAAACTTGGTCAGAACCCAATTTGCTATGCAGCTCCATCTTTTAAAATCTGGATTCACCAATCCAGTTAGTCTGATGTCCTGCTCAGGATATCTTCCTTCGACTTTCGCAAACTCATTTGCGAAAATTGGGGTTCTGACGGGCATTAACAAGGAAGAATTCTCCGGCGGAATACAACCGGATTTCAGACCTCAACAAGACACTGTACCGTTCGGAGGAACTGTAGAACATATCCTTCTTACTTGGCCCCTTCTTCACAAAAATTCTTCCTGGACGGGCATCTTGGAACGGTGTAAGGTTCCATTTCATCTTCCTCGGATAGCTCGCATGAGCATATCGGGATAATGGGAGGCAGCGTGGAATATTTGGTATCGAGAATGATCTATCCGTCTGATGGACAATCCTTTCTTCCATCCTTGGTCTCGGTTGAGAATTTTTTTCAAAAGCTTCACCGAATAGGAATAATGGTTTCTTATGTATGACAGCATCTGCTGATTCCAGAGGTTGTCCGTTCATCAAACATTGCAGTGTCTCATTATCTTGGGATATCAAAATGGCTTGACGGGAGATTGGCAGATCGTATTGAGGATAGTGCACATGTGACAAGTCCTCTTTATATTCTGATTCTGAAAGGGTTCCTACGAAGTTCTCGTATTCTGGGTCTTCTCTAGTATTAACTACATCAGACAGAAAAAATAAAAAATTTTCAGTATAAGTCAAAGTCAAAGATTCAGTTTGCGCAAATATTAGATTGCGCAAAATCAAATTGCGCAATATCAGATTGCGCAAACAAACAGACATCAGTTTGCGCTGACAGTCTCGCGCAAATCAGCAAGTTGTGCTGACTTTTGTCAGCGCAGTTCAACCAATTGCGCAGAAAATTGTCCTTCATAAAAATGAAGAATGAACTGATTTGTGCAACCAGAACCCTAAAAAGGGGTGGCGCAGTATGATCGCATCCCTAAAAAGAGATGGACTTTGAAGAGACAGTGAAATCAAAACTCTAAAAAGAGTTTTTGATTAGGTCATCTACCTATCATTGCTGGATGAGCAGTTTCATGGCGGGAAGCTCGTCGCGCAGTCCTAGCCGATGGCTCGGCGGGGGCCTTGCCCTTATCGGCGGCAGAGGATCGTCGGGGAGCCATCAGGATTGTCGGAGAAGAGAGGAGGAAAAAGCTCAGAAAGTTTTCTCTCAAGTGCACGAAGAAAACAAGTAAAGAATACTTTGAAGGAATTGAAGAACTATTTATAGTTTTTCAGATCGAAACGGTCGCCTTAGATTGCGCCTAAAAATGGGCTAAACCCTCAGATTGCGCAGACAGCTCACTATATGCGCAAATTGATTTCAAATTCAAAATTCAAAGTATTTCGAAATTTTGAATAAATTCAACTTTCGAAAACTTTGAAGGGGGTCTTGTAGGTCCTGAAAAATCAAGTTGTACACATCAATAAAGTCAGAATATCAAGAAATACAACTTTCAGATGAATTGTGCAGACATCAGGTTGCGCATCCTTCAGATTGCGCATGATAGATTGCGCACACTTCCAAGCGCGCAGGCTGACGTGGCAAATCACCATCATTACCTGACACAAATCAAATCTTCTGACAGCTGACAGCGCGGAGAACGAGGCGACCGTTCGTTTAATCGTGCAGCACGGCGCTCGAGGACAGCTGGCAGCGCAATCCATGTTGGCGCAATCCATGTTGGCGCAATCCATTCTTGCGCAGTCCAAGTCTGTGCAATTCAAAACCAGCGCAATTCAGTGTGTGCGTTCTATCAACACAAATGACAAAATACACGTGGCATTCATGCCATCAATTGCTCATTTCGTGGCAACTGTCTATGCACGATCATGCGCAATTCAATCAAAAGTTGCCATGTGTCCAAGACAGTTGGACCACGATCTAACAACTGCCTGTGCAGTCTACTGTTGCGCAATCCAATTGCTGCGCAAATCATCCTGCGCAGTCCAGAATAACTGAAAGTTAGTTATTTCTCAGAATTCTATAAATAGAGTTTCAAGTCTCCATTCAAGGGGATCGATAATCAGAAATCAGAGATTAAATTATCAGATTTCAAAGTTCAGAGAGTTCAGGAGTTCTTGCCCAAGTGCTGCTGCATTCTTCCGAGGCTTTTGCCTTCAATCTCCGAGGCTTTTTGCCTTCAATTCCAGAGTTATCTTCAACTTCAGAGGCTTCGTCTTCAGAGTTCACATCGTCCAAGGGATAAAGCAATCGTCATCTAGATTGGATTCCTAAAGTTGTACCATTCCCAGAATTCAAATTATAATCTTTTACAAAGTTTGTATCAATAAAATTTTATAATTTTGTTTTTGCAAACACCAAGTTGATTCCCATAAGTATTATTTCTTTCTTTAATCATCACTCAATAACTCTCTTAGAGTTCCATCATACCATCATATGAGACTCGTGATATTGACTCTTGGTAGTTAAGACAACTTTTTATACCTTTTTTCTTTTATAAATAGGTACCAAGATACAACTTGATTCCTTATGGACGTTATAGTCTTTAAATTTTTGTTTAGTAGATTACTTCAGCACATTGGTCCTTTGCCTCGCAAAAGTTTTAGGCCTTTGTAAGGAAACTATCTACTTCTACAAATTTTTATTCATTTTCATTTTCTTTACAATATCCTTAACTTACTTCAAATTATCTAATGTTATAATAATAGCAATTATCTTTGCCTTAATCTAACTTATTTGTTTGTATATTAGCTACTTGTAGGTTCGTCTTCGTAAGTAAACAACTTGTGAAATTAACTCCTTGACCTCAATTTAACGTCATTTTCTTTTATTAGTATCTTTTAGCTTCATTCATAACATGTTCAAGATCAACTGTGTGTTTACTTCTTTCCTTACCCCTAGCAAGCTTACAAGTTTCTTTTTATGTTCCTAGTTTTTAACTTTATATATAAATCATTATAAGCCTCAAATTAAAGTAAACTAACTGCTTTTTTATATTTCTTATTTGGTAACTATATATATCTCAAAGTTCCAAATATCCTTATATTTTATGCCTCTTTGTAGGATTACTCTTTTCCTCAACTACCTTGGATGTTCATCCATTGATTTTCATACCTCGAAGTTCCAAGTTTTAACTTTTTTTGTTTTTATATTAGCGACTCCTGGGACTCTATGTTCCACCTCCAATTTTCTTGGATGTTCACCCATTGATTTTAGATATTCCTAAAATTACTTTTATCTAGGGTTTCCATTGAACTCAAAACCTGGACCTAATCCAAGAACCGTCCATTTTTACCCAAACTGGACCCGAGTTTTGGATGGGTAGGGTTTGGTCCTCATAAGTGGACTCTGTCCTCAAAAGTCAAAACGGGTAGGGTCGGGGTTTACATAGATCCTACCCTACCCAAACCCTGTTTCCGTGCATAAGTTCAATACAAAATTTGCAAATTATAAAGTATTTTGTGTTCTTGGGTTGATTACAGTAAAATACCAACTCGGCTTTGGATGGGTATGGTCTGATCAAATCTGGATCCGATGCTCAAAATGGGTAGGGTTGGATCCCACTTAGATCCTCCTGACCTGGATTCTGTTTCCATGCAAAATATATAAAAAAAGTTGTATAAATTATGATGTTTTTGTGTTTTTTATATGTTTGTAGTCTAATACCCGACCTCGGCACAAACTTTTGATAAATGGGTAGGGTAGGGTATGGTATGTCTGTGGAAGAGCCGAACCTGACCCAAAACTTATATAGGTCGGTTTGGGTCCACAAAGTGGACTCGCTGGACTAACATGTCCAGGTCTAGCACTATCCAGACCCGACCCATAGCACCCCTACTTTTGATACTTTCTTTATACAATTGATATATTATACTGCATAACACAAGTGTTATGATATCTTATCTCCCTTGTCATCCTATCTTTAAAGAGAAGTAACCTTTCCATTTCAAGTTCTACCATCTAGATCTTGGTCTCTTACCTATCATAGTTTTTCTCTTCAACTTAATAGCTCTAACATATAACACAATCAACCTATGATGCGTTCTCACTAAAGGTTGTGCAGCCCAATGGTTCAGACCTTTGTATGGGAAGGTTAAGTGCTAGGTTTGAGACACATGTGGGACATTAATAGACTGATTCTTAATCTCAAAATGCAAACCTATGTTGTTTAGTCACTCTCCTAAGGTATTACTTTGCAATCTCTGAATGGCTGTTTGTTTATAATTGCTAGTTTCTTGTTATGCTTTTGAAAATCATAGATGTTTCTCTCACTTATTCAAACAAGTATTTGTTAGTATAAAGTTATACAATAGTGCAAAATCAAGATTCTAGCTCCATCTTCTTTCATAACTCTAAATCTATGTCCTCCATGCATTGTCTTGTAATCCTTACCATCTTTTCCAACATGAGCATTTGAAATTGTTCAAGATAGAACGTTTTACCACATTGTATTCCTTTAACTAAACTATCATGAACTCCCCTTTTAATACTTTCATGTAAACCCCACTTCGGTTACATATGCGCTAATACTTGTAACATTTAACATTATTCAAAATAACATTCAACATATCCTATTTTTGTCCGACTTGTTGAACTCTACCATTGAACCACACCCGTATGTTGTAAAGAGTTGTTTATATTATTTTTGGAAAAATATCGACTAATATATTGGGCCGGACTTAAAAATCAATATGAACTTTATAATATAAAACATTTATAATATAAGAATTTGTGGGGTTGATGGATATCAACTTGCTACTAAATCCAATAGAGTATCCTAAACGCAACATTTACCACCCAACTGATCCCTAAGCCTCTTCTCTCTCTCTCTCTCTCTCTTACCGACAACTGCTAAGGGCCCCAGTGACTACCGAAGACTCTATTTTGATGATTACAACGAGATATTTGCTCCATGATCTTCTTTTCCCTTTTCTTGCAGTTTAGCATCTTAAATAGTGTAATATAAGTAGTTCTCTTTCTCTTAATTACTTTCTCAGTATGGAGATAAGCAGATTATCTGTTATATGGCCTTTTTAAAGTAAGTTCTTTTTTAGAAACCAGAAACTCCTAGAAGGTCACGAATCTCAGTAAGAACCTTGATTCAGCAGTTTTTACTTGAGAGCTCGTTGGGAGCTCGCTTCCCTGATGAAGGGAGCTCGTTTCTTTGTTGATGAAAGCGTATTTCTCCAACGACATGAGCGCTTTCCATAATATAACCATAATTTTAAAAGATGACATAAAATTTGGAAAGTAAGTTAGAATTTTAATACATGTTTATCAAAGTACCAAGAAACTAAAGATTATTTACCTTGACATCATAAAAAATCAATATGCGAATGATCTCTCTGTAACTTTGAACTGAACTTTATAAATTCTAATAAATATTAAGATGTTTATAAGTTTTGATAACAATAATTAATAAACATAATTTTTTATTAGCTCACGTTCTAAGTAGTCGCATTCTCCCGTTCCTGCCTCCGCTTCCGTCCCCGCTTCTGGCTTCTAAGAGTTCTTCTAATAAAAATCAATATATATATATATATATATATATATATATATATATATATATATATATATATATGATGGTCCGAGGGTTGTGGTCTAGTGATTACAACGGGGGGGCTCCTGTGGGGGAAATCACGGTTCGAGCTCTCCCTTGGATGCCGGCTGGGTAGGGGTGCAACTCGGGCGGGCTAAATCCGAACCCGATCGGGTAAACCCGTTAATGGGTTAGGTTAGGGTTGAAGATATCCGGGTTCGGGCTTGGGTTAAAATATTTGAACCCGATCAAAAATCGGGTTGGGCTTGGGTTCGTGTGTTGGGTAACCCGAAGAACCCGAAACCCGACATACATATAATTTATATATATATATTGTTTCATACTACATAAATAAAAAGTTTAAACTATAATTTTTTTTACCGAACTCTTCAATTCCTTGTCCTAAATCTCATTTCAATTTTATTTTGTAATGATTGAGACTTGATTGCTATTTGATTATGCATTTAATATTACCCTTGTTTAAAATTATTTCAAATATCATATTAGAGTCCGATAAACCTGATGGACCCGACCCAACCTGATCCTCAGGACTTGGTCTTGGGCTTCATATGTTGAACCCGAAGTCGGGTCGGACTTGGGCTTGGGCTAGGCTTATGATCTATCGGGTTGGGCTCGGGTTGACCTCAAATCCGACCCAACCCACCCGAGTTGCACCCCTACGGCTGGGTGGCTTTGTGCCACGGAGGTGCCAAGCCTTCTTGGATGGGGTGGGGGCTCTCTGCTCTGGGTTGTAGGCCCATCTCTGCGGAAGGGGGGGCTCGCTGTCGAGCGCTAGGTTGTAGACCTCACTCCGCTCGGGTTGGCTGGGTGGCCGTGCCACGGACCCGAGAAGATCAAGAACGGACATTATATATATATATATTTTTTTTTTGGAAAAAGGTGAATTTTATTCCAAAGTAAAAGCCATAATCTTACAACATACAACCCGAGTGGGACTCCCACTCATCAATTCTCCATAGTATTTACATCAAACTCAATGTTATGGAGAATGCCAACTGGGAAAGTGACCAGCCCCTCAAAGATCCGGCGGTTTCGCTCCCGCCATACATGCCAGACCGAAGCAGCCAGACGAACTCTGGCTGTGCGGAACCAGTCCTGCCCTCTACCTCTGCTATCTCGGATCACCGTGATGATGTCCCCAATCCAATGTCCAGTAGCGCCCACTCCCAATACTCGACCCTGCTCCGTCCAGATCTGCCATGCCAGAGTGCACTCGAAGAAGATGTGCTTCATAGATTCAGGCTCCAAACCGCAAAGCACACACTTGGGGTCCGGAACCGGCACTCCAAACGATCTTAGACGATCTCTAGTCAAAAGGCGACCCAGAAGAAGCTTGTACATACACAACTGCATCTTCCTGGCTAGGCCCTTGCACCAAACGAACTCGTAATCAGAACTCAACGGAAAAGTACGCCTGATGAGGTTGTAGCAACTGCGGAATTGGAACTCCCCAGTCCCTGAAGATCCATCAGTCGGCTCCCAAATCCACCGGTCCGCGGGCAACGACAGATCAATAACAGTATCCATAATGCTTCCCTCCAGTCCCTCTGTGAACCGATAAGAATCCGGCCTCCACTCCCCAGTACGTATGATCCGGCTGCACAACAGCCCACGCCTGTCCTCCTGGGGCGTCGAGGCCCCCCTAATGTCTAATAACGACCGCCGATCAATCCAAGGGTCCCGCCAGAGATCCGTACCCGATCCATCCTTCATGACCCTCCGGATGGCAGACTTGAGCACCCCCCTGTGTTGCAAGACAGTCTTGAACGTGACTGAATGGTTGTTGTCAGTAGGACACGTCCAAAAGCTGCCCTGCTTTACGTATCTGCTATGCATCCAGTCCGCCCAGAGAGAACCTCCGCTGATGAATCTCCATGCCAGCTTAAGCGCAGAAGCCTCTCTAACCTCCATCAACGGTCGGAGCCCCACTCCCCCCTCCTTCCTGGGGCGACATAACTGGTCCCAGGAGATAGCATGCATACCTCCCCTCCAAATGAAATCAGCGCATAGCCGCTCCGTCCGTCGAATAGTGGCCACAGGTAGGAGGATGGACTGCAGCCAAAATTGGGCCACAGCCGAGATCACCGATCTGACCAGCTCTATGCGACTGCCAAATGACAGACCTGCTGCTTGCCACCCTTCTACCCTCATCTGGACATAATCTACCAGACTCTGACAATCCTGATCCCGAGTATAATTGACTGTGAGAGGTACTCCTAAGTATCGCACCGGAAGATCACTCCTCGCGATTCCCAACATATCAGTCCGCTCCTCCTTCCGGAAACACAGGGAACTGAAGTAGACCCTACTCTTATCCCTGTTCATCTGGAGATCGGAAACAGACTTCAAATCTTCCGTAATAGCCGCAAGAGTCAGCAACCCCTCCGTCGATGGCTGGATGAAAACTAGCAGATCATCAGCATATATAAGATGAGTAACTGGAGGGTCCATCCTCCGGAACAGAGGGATCAATCGTCCACGGTCACAACCAGGTCCATCAAGCAAGTGAAGTATTCCATAACAAGCGTGAACAGGTAAGGGGACAGTGGGTCACCCTGCCTAAGCCCACGGTTGCTCTGTAAATACCCATAAGGAACACCCTGGATGAGCACAGAGAAAGTAGGGGACGTAATGCACTCCCGAATCATCGCAACCCAGTGCTCCGTGAATCCCATAGCCAACATAAGATGACAGAGGAAGTCCCGATTGACCATGTCATACGCCTTCCTCAGATCCAGTTTAACACAAGCTTTCTCCCCTCCGGGTTTGCTAAAACCCCTCACATCTCATGAGCCAGGAGGCTGTGCTCAGCGATCGACCTCCCCTTGATGAAAGCAGCCTGATTCGGGGAAACCAATTCCTGCATAATCCTCTCCATCCGACGGCACATAAGGTGCGTAATTATCTTATAAGGATAATTACAACACGCAATAGGACGGAAATCTGCCAGTGCTGTCGCTCCCTCCTTCTTCGACACCAAGGTCAGGAAGGTGTGATTCAGTTCCTTCAGAAGCTTCCCTGTGGTGAAGAATTCCTGAACCACCTCCACCACCTGGTGCTTTATAAAGTCCCAATGCCGTTTGAAAAAACCGCTGCTGAAGCCATCCGGACCAGGGGCCTTGTTGGGATCCGCCCCCTTGACAATAGCCTCCACCTCCTCCAATAAAACAGGAGCAAGCAGGATACTATTGCCAAATGGTGTCACCAATCTCTTCGTCACAACCTCTGGGAACACAGAAAGGTAATCAGTCTGGAAATACAACTCGGAGTAGTACCTGACAGCCTCGTCCTGGATCTCAGCCGGCGTCCCCACCAGAGTGCCATCAGCATCAAGAAGCTGGAAAATGTGATTCCTATTCTGCCTAGTCCGGATCACATCACAGAAGAACTTGGAGCACCGGTCACCATCCTTCAGCCAGGAGCACTTGGCTCGCTGGGCCGAGCTAATCTCCTTCTGCAGCCTCAGGATGTTGACTTCGCCAATCAGCTCCTTCTCTCTAGCCACCAGATCCCCATTAAGCATGTCAGTCTGCATATCCTGCTGTAAGGTATGCAACTCCACCTCCTTGTCTTCTAAGGTGGACTTGGGAAGCCCCTTCACCCAACTCCTAAGGGCTCTCTCTTCGTGGTCTTTAGACGACGAACCAAACGGAATTGAGCCATCCCCTCCTGACCACTAGAGAGCCCCTCAGCGACAGCCGCTAGGTAGCCCTCCGAGAGATACCAACTGTTGTTGTACCTGAACGGCCGGGACTTCCCAATAGACCGAGCAGTAAAGCCAACCCTGATGGGGGAGTGATCGCTCCTCCCAGCTGCCAGACCCTCAGCTGAAGTGTTGGGGAAGTGACGGAACCATTCCCCATTGCCCAGGGCTCGATCAAGCTGACAAGCAACCCTATTATGAGTTGCTTTGTTGTGCCAAGTCCAGATGCAGCCTGATCGAGACAAACCCCGCAGCCTCGCAAGCATGAGGCATCTCTGGAAATCATAGAGTATAGAATCCGGAACCGGACGGCCACCCAGCTTCTCCCCTTGGTGCAGAAGGGCATTGAAGTCCCCGATCAAGAGCAGCGGAAGGCAAGATGAGTCAGCAACAGATGAAATACGGGAGATGTCGCTCCATAAGGACTCCCGTCTCCTTCTGTCATTGTGGCCGTAGACAGCCCCCAGCAAGAACCGAAAGCCGCCCTTGTTCACGAAGGAGATGGCAATCAGCTGCTCTGTCAGCAAGAGCAAGTCACCGTCCCAGCTCTTCAGATTCCAGCGAACCCAAATTCTGGCTATATCACAAAGGGCCAGATTGTGCAATTGGGCCCAATGAGAAGGGGTCCGACGGGTAAGAGTCTTCTCACCTTTGATCTTGGACTCTAAAATAACAGAAATGTCACAACGCTCCCTGTTGAGCACCCCACAGATCTCTCTCCACCTCCCTAGCGAACACGCCCCCCTCACATTCCAGGCGATAATGGCCATTAATTAATGAGAGGTGGGGCCCCCCATAGTAACTCCCGGAACGACACCTGGGGAAGGTGCCGCAGCCGTCGCTAAAGAATCCTCATCCATTCCAGTCGGACTTGTCTGTTGGGGAACGCCCTGAGAGATCACCAACGTCCAGCCTGGATTGTCAACACACACCGTCTCCTCTCTGACTGTAGTACGTCCCTCCTCCATGGAGGAACCATCTCGTAACAGGCCGACAGCACGTCTCTTCCTACAGTAAACCTACCCACCAGACGGTCCGACCTCCCCTCGTGCCTCAGTCTCCGTCGCCACCATACCTCTGGTAACTATGCTACTCTGTCCCGGGCAAGTGGCAACCACCCCACCCGTTGGAGCCAGCTGGGTCGATACAACGAGGCTCAGCCCGCCTTCCCGTACCTGATTAGTGTCCTCCCCCTCCAAGACCTCTGCTCTGCTATCCTCTCTGAGATCCATATCACAGGGGACGTCGGGAGCCTCAAGAGGAGGGGAACTAGGCTCCACCGGAGGGCCAACTTTCGAGCAAGCACTGGCCAGATGCCCGAAGCAGGAACATCGTGTACAAGTAGGTGGAACCCACTCATACTCCACCCTCTGGGTAAGAACCTCCCCAGAAGAGATCTCATACTCCACCATCTCCGGGAGCTCCCCCCTGTACGGATCTCCACAAAAACCCTAGCGTACATCAACCGCGTCCGAAAGGTAGTGGCTTCATCTGCCTTGATCGGGGTACCCACTAGACTAGCCAGCCGCATCAACAAGGGGATACTCCAGAATCCTACCGGGAGCTCAGGAAATCGAATCCAAACTGGGATGGCATTCAGAACTTCCCTCTCGCATCGCAGCTCCGGAGTCCACTCCTTGAGAATGATAAGTCTGCCGTCGAACGTCCAGGGGCCCGCCTTGGAGGATCCTAGCGACATCCTCCGCCAGCCCGAACTTCACATAATAGAAGCCGTTTTCGCGAGCATAGAACTCCATACTCCCCTTAGGCTGCCAGACACGCGCTGCATAGTCCCGGATCTGCCCGTAGAAAGGCTTGTTGTCCAAGACATACAGGACGAGAGTATTCTCCCAGTACTCTGTCACCTTCTGAATCTCCTCCGCAGGAAACACAGCCCGGAACCCCCTCCCAACCTTGATAGGCGGGACGTACTCCATCGATGAGGGGGATTTCGGACCCATAGGTTTGCATATCTCGGCCCAGGACCGTCCGGCAGGCCGGGGGGGCGACTCAGTATGCCTCGGGGCAATCACCGGACGAGAAGTCCCGGATCCCTGGACATCCGGAACCACCACCTTACTTTTCCCTTTGGCCGTCGCAGTCGCCTTAGGCCGCCAGCCCACCGATCTCCCCGCAGGCATCTCCGGACCCCGGCCAGATGTCCGAGATCCAGACCCGGTCTGGCGGCCAACAGGGCGTTGATCCCTAACCTGACCTTGTCCGCCTCCCATCTTTCCCCCGGGTTTCGCCATTTGACGGCGCGTAACCGTCGTCCAGCCACCTTCCTCCGTTTGGCTCCCTAGCGCTCCAGAACTTGATCCGAATTTAAAGTTCGGATCAATGGGGCCTCCTCGCAACATGCTCGAACTCCCCGTCACCGCGTGAAGGGAACCCGATCCAACTCCCGAGGAACCCGAACCCCCCCTCCGCTTGGGAGGGTCGTCGACGGTCCAGGGGGGTCCACCCGACCCCCCCGTTCTCCCGCGCCCCCCCTCCCCCCACCGCCTGGGGGGGCACATGTGCGCTCGCAAGCAGCGGGGGGTCCGCCCGACCCCCCCGATCATGCTCCCCCCCCCCCCCCTCCCACCCCCAGCGCCAGGGGAGGGACCGCCCGGCTTGGCCGGGGTCTTCCCGCCGCCGGCCAGGGGCTCCGGCGGCCGCGGGGGCGGCCCACGCGGATGCCCTAGCGCTCCCGTGCCGTCGCCTGTCGCTCCCATCTCTGTCCCCATATATATATATATATATATATATATATATATATATATATATATATAATGGGCATACTTTGGGTACCTGATATGGAGCCCTAATGTTTTCATATTATCGCTGGTATATAGTGCAATATGCACATGGACGATTCAGACATGGGGATGCAACATTGATTTTGACGTCTTCTAGTGTATCTGTAGTGTCCATGTGTTTGATATGTGTCTCACACGGGCATGTCTTGGCCTGGCACCAATTTTCGGAGTTTCCGTGCTTCCTACATATCTACTGTCCATTATGTAAACCTCTCAGCTATGAACCCTATATCCAATATGTAAAGCCTGGATATCAATTATCTTTTCCCCTAATACAAAATTTATTACCAATGTGCTGTAGTCTTAGATAGGCCCCAGAGTTACCTATTACACTGATGTTGTTCCCAGATATATTGGAGATTGAATGAAAAAGAAGTCCCCAGGTGGACAAGTAAATCGATTGTATGACTATCTCTCTGTAACGACCTTTCTCGGGTAGCACTCTTTTGAGTTTCATTTCCAGGTAAGGACAAGATCCGGAAGAAAATAATCCCCGAGGCCCCAAATCCTGCTTTTCTTGTTTCAGGTTTAAGGGTCGAGCGGTACGGGATGTTATTTTACCTTACCTCCTGACCAATGGAATGATTCTTCTGAGAATATAGGATTTTGTTGTGGGTAGGTTTAGATCTTGAGATGAGTGGGCACATTGAGGTTATTTTTTAGTCGGCTAGGGTGATTTTGTTTATAAAATGATACCAAATTCCAATGTTGCAATGTACTATAGTCCAAGTAGAATCTGGCTTCACCACCAAGGGGGTGGTCTACTGATAATACTAGTTAGGGAGGGACATGATAGTGTTTTGACCAGTGACACTTGCATTTTCCACTATGACCACTCTTCTTGATAAAATCACCATTTTACATGATACTTTTAGGGTCTGCTTGGATTGAGGGAAAAAATAAGCAGAGTTAAGTGGGGTTAAGTGAGGGGGAGTAGAGTCAATATATATAATTTTGCTTGGATTGGAGGGAGAGTTAAGTGGGGTGTGTTGAATAACTCTTGCTTGGATTGGAGGTTTTGAGTGAGAGGTGGGTCAATAAAAATATAATAGTTACCAAAATATTCTTACTACATATGTCATAAAATTAAATTTGGTTGAAATTTTAATTAGAACTTGTCAAAATATCTTCACGAATGAGGAAGCTACGCAGCAGCATGTTGAAAGCAAGACAAAATGGAGGAAAAAAATCATGATATTTTAATGACAAATAAGGGGTATTTATGGCTTTTAAACAAAACCCTCAATCCCCCTCGTTAACCCTCCGATTTGGGGGGTTAAAAAAAATAAACAAAAGCGGGTTAAACAAACCCTTACTTAACCCTCTATAACCCTTCCTCCTAAACCCCCACCCTCAAAACAAGCATGGTTTTATTTTTCCTCACTTAACTTCCCCTCAACTCTCTTAACCCTCAATCCAAGTAGACCCTTAAGGTGTAATCCCTAACATGGTCATGAATCCATATGTTTACTGATGGATCCCGTAATCCAATTTACAACTTAAAGCTTATCCTAGGCATAACAATTCTGGTACAGAAGAGGGATTTGAGTTGCACACAAGGATCCTTCTCCTGCTTCATTGATTGGTGTGCTCTACTTTGCTATTGTGCATTTCTGTTGTTGTATTTCATTATGGAGGCCCTCAATGCCCCCATTCAGAACAGCTAATGATAGTTTCCTCTAAAAGTTCTTGATGCATTATATTTCTGCAATCTATAAGGAGACTGTTAATTGCTACTTTTTCTTCTAGCTGTTCTTGATTGTAGAACTTCAGATAACAATATGGTATGGTGGTCCAGTTTCTCTTGATTGCATTATCCTAAATGCAATCCTTTCCATGAATTAATCATCATTGCTTTCTCCCCATTATCCCTTTATTCATGCAGTGGCAATCCGTTCGTTATATACATGGGATGCTTTGCAATAAGATTAAAAATTTGAACCTCAGGTGACAATTACAAAAGCATGTTTATTCATTAGTACATAAGCGAGAGTGGTCAAATTGAGGGAGTTTTGACCCAGCACCAATAAGACCTCATATGTGATCCCTATAACGTGAAATATTTGATACATTCATGACCTCAGAATCATGATATTCCATCATTATTATGTTTGCTTACTGGCAAATGCATTGGCTTTAAAATATGACTTTTATTATTTTATATCCAGTTTTCAATTGTATATTGTATATACCTGCAGGTTTAGTGTGAGAATGTTACTATACTCGACTTCAGATCACTCTCGAACGAGGAAATGATCTGGTTTTTCTAACCTTGTTCTTCTCTTGCATGATGGCTTTGCCTTATCATTTTAGGTACAAGTAAAGTGTGCACTAGTTTACATGGACTTTGAAGGTCGGTCTGATGGGCGATCATTAAAATCAATCCTATCTCATGTGGCTCCTTTGAAGCTCGTAAGTCATTTAAACATTGTGGATGTTTCATGTTTTTGATGTTTTGGTGAGTGAATGTAGATGGTGGTCTTATGTGCTTATATTGGTAAACTAAGAAGATTGTACTTCCCCTCAGTTTTGTCTTAGTGTTACTTGTATTCTAGATAAGCATGAATTTTAACAGGACTGCTTATAAATTAACAATGGGTTGATATGAAAGATCAGTGAAGGATTTGGAAAAACAGATGGGGACAAGGTTATATGTTGTATATTCATGGTTATATTTGTAGGCGAGTGGTAAAGGTAGGACACTGTGATGTAAATCTTATTTGTCCAACTTTTAACTTAATGAGTTTATTTTTGGTCATAAAACCTTGAAATACTTTGTGATGTAAACCAGTGTTGTAAAAATTCCTCTAGGCGGCCGACTAGTCCCCGACTAGTCGCTAGTCGGCCGCCGCCGACTCGACTAGGGGCTAGTCCCCGACTAGTCACTTGTCGGCCACCGTCGACTCGATTAGGGGCAGGGTCCATCCAAAAATTAGCTAAATTGGTACTAGTGTGGGCTGCCGTCGACTTCGTCAAGGCAGCCGTCATCGACTCTTTACTTTGTTGCTGCCTTTTTCTATTTTTGAAAAAAGTGACTAGCCTACTCTTTTTTTATTTTACCTTTTGCTTTGTTATCTCTTTGCTACTGTTGCTGTGGCTCTTTTTTAAATTTTTGCTTGTTACTTTTTTTTGCTTTTGCTTGCTACTGCTGCTGTAACTCTCCGTGCAAAATAGTAAGTTGTTAACATATTATTTAAATATTTATCAAAATAGAAATTTATGCCACTGTAGTCTGCGATAATTAAAAGTTCAACAATTAACATATTATTTTTTAAAATATTTTTATAACATATATATATATATATATATATATATATATATATATATATATATATATATTCATTAAAAATTCTAAACCGACTAATCCGACTAGTCCCCGAGTAGTCCGATTAATCCGTAGTCCCCACGAACCGACTAGCGGCCGACTAGCGATTTTTTACAACCTTGTGTAAACCCTGAAACACCTTTAAATTCATCGTTATTGCTTTAGGACAGGTATGTTTCACTTGATTCCTGCTGTTCTCTAACTTAGAAAGATCACATTTAGCTGTTCAAGGTTCTGACTTCTCAGTATCATGTTTCATGTACTTTTGCTGAATGTTTCACAAGATACATACATAATTATGTATATTTTGTACTACTGAGCTAACAGGTCATCATAATTGGACAGTGTGATATCTACACCAACGTCGAAATATTATCAGGAAATACACAATTTTGCTAGGTATCTTCCTTCACTTAATTGATGCCATTGTTTGAGATTTTTTGAGCTCTAGAAGTTCTAAATTTTTAGAAAACATTCAGGTCTTGTAGTTTTTTAAGAAATCCATTCTAGGTTCTTAAAGGCAGAACTGAATGCGTACCACATAATCATCATATTACTGTCATTTCCCCTCAAAACAGGCTTGGGTATGAAGCATGAGTCAAAGACAAGGATTCAAGAGACTCAAGACACCTCCTGAGATGAGTTGAAAAGCTTTTAGAATTGCTTGTCAACTTGATGTCAACCCTTTATGAGCTGCTTCCAAATGCCTAGCAAGCTATGAAGAAAGGACATTGTTTAAAAAAGATTTAATCAACCGAGTGATAGGCATGCTTTATGCAATTGATCAGGTGGCTCTATTAATCAAGTATTCCAAATGGTAATGTAATTACAATTGATCCGCAATTAGCCATGGACTGAGCATGCAATTGAAATTGCTTATACAACATTGTGACAGAACCTAGCCTTTCGATAGAACCATATTGCAAACCGACTTGCTAGTATAACCTATCGTTTTGATCAATTCAAACTAGCTTATGTATTATTATGAAAATTTTGTAGGCCAAAAAGGAGTTGAAACTAAGTAAATCTTGTCCAGTGAGGTTATCACATGGTCTTGCGAGGATCAACTAAGTACACCACAGCCTTACCCCTGTTTTATGGAGAAAATTGTTTCTGTGGATTGAGCCGGCATCCCCCACAATGCTAGTGGCAAGATGCCTTCATAGTGAACAAAATATGAAAGATGAAAAAACTTCTATAGAAAATAACTAAAGCTGTATCAGCATTTATAATGGCATTCCATATAACATCTAACTTGAGTTTCATAGATTTGGGACTAGCAATTCTATGCCTACCCCAAATTTTTGGGGGTAAAGACTTCATGTTATTGTAATTATAATGTTTGTCCATAGGTGGTTCGGTATATAATCACGTGTCATGGTGTTGTCAATTTACCAATATATGAAGTGATGCCAGTTAATAGTAGAACCATATATATCTACCATGGATGGTGGATATGTTGTGTCATTTAGTCCTTTGGTTGGTGACATCATATTCACTACCTTACAAATTCTGAATTTTTCTGTTATTGACCTTCTGAAATAGTTTTTATTGACTTAGAAAAGGCTTATAAAAGGATCCCTGGAGAGGTTATGCGGTGGGTTTTGATGAAAAAACAAGTTTCTAGTAGATATTGAGATTATTAAGGATATGCATATGGGGTTCAAATATTGTGAAAACAACTAGAGAAGATATGTTTTCATTTCCCATTACCATAGGCCTGCAGGCCTACACCAATAATCAACATTAAGTCTTTTCTTCTTTCCACTACTTGATGGATGAACTCATTACATGTATCCAGGATGGGTTCCTTGGTGTATGTTATTTACTGTTGATATAGTGTTGTGAGACTAGAGAAGGATTCTAAAATAAAAGTGTGGGGAGATGATTACAATCTGAAAGTTTAAAATTAGAAGAACAAAAAAGAGATATGAGACGTAACATTAATAAAGCATCGATAAAAAAAATGGAGTTCATATTGATGATTAAGAGATACTTGAGAGTGATTGTTTGTGCTATTTAAGATCAAACGTTTAGCATGATAGAGAGATTGCCAAGGATGTCTTTATAGAATTAAGGTAGGATGATATAAGCATAGAAGTGCTGCAGGGGTCTTCATGTTCGTACTATACCCTTGAAATTGTAAGGGAAATTTTACTAGACAACAATAAGACTAACGATTCTTTATGGATGAGAACGTTCATTGTTAAATAAACATGCTAAAAATGAGCATAACTGTATGAAAATGTTGAGAATGACTTGAGATGGATGACGATTCGTTAAAGATCAAATAAAAAACGATTGAATTTGTAGAAAGTTGGAGGTGGTTGATTGAGGTCATTTGAGAGCAAATCGTTCGCGATCGTATGGAGTCAATGTAAACCAATAGATGCACCGGTTAGGACTGTGAGCTATTACTCTCTGGTAGGGCTAGGTCAGACCTAAGAGAATTTGGATTGAGGCTTTGAAAAATGATATGGCATTTGCTAATGCAAGAGAGAAGATGATGCTTAACGGAGCTGAATGGAAGATAAGGATTCATGCTGCCAACCCCAAAAACTTGGGGTAGGCTTTATTGTTGTTGTTGTTTATTGAGTAACAGGTTTGTCTATATTTCAAATCCATCATCTCCAACCTTTACTACTAATAACATGTATATTTGTCTCTTCAGTTTATTCTAATTGAAAATGTGCATTTCTGCTACTTCACTATTCCCCTACCAATGAAGTACATCTTTTACAACTTCTCGTACAGGTATTGGTGCATGGTTCAGCTGAAGCTACCGAGCATTTGAAACAGCACTGTGCAAAACATGTTTGTCCCCATGTGTATGCTCCACAGATTGAGGAAACCATTGATGTAACGTCTGATCTATGTGCGTACAAGGTATGATTTCCGCTTTACTTTGTCTCTGAAGATGTAGTGGCTTAATGCTCAGTTCTACAAGCGGGTGTATCTTTACTTATTTTTGGGGGGTCTTTATATGACTACAGGTCCAGCTTTCAGAGAGGCTAATGAGCAATGTCCTCTTCAAGAAGGTAAGTTTTTTTGCTAGAAAACAATTCCTGTATTTAGGTTGACAGTCTAGCTAAATGGGGACTTTTCTAGATTTCATGCTATTATTTGTTAGAAGGATAAGATGCTCAATGTTAAATAGCAATGAAAATATTGGACATGTTTGTGGCATGGTTTTAAAGTATCGGCCGATACCGATACGGTTTGGCATGTCCCGATCCGATACCGACCGATACCTAATACTTACCGATACCAACATTGAGGGTCTCTTTTCCGATCAATTCGGCAAAGAAAATTAAACGAAAAAGACAAATCATCAAGGGTTTAAAGCATAATGAGATTGTAAAAACATGTAAAAGAAGAAAATCAATCTATTATATGTAAACCAATCGCTAAGGGTGATTACAATGTTATTTAATTTCAAAAGTACTACGAAATAATACTGAAAATACTTAAATTATGCCTAAATGTATAAAATATATGTTTTTAAATGTAAATAATTTATTAATAATTATTTTTTTTCCGATACCAAAAAATCCGATACTCCGATCCGAAACCGCCGATAGTACCGATATCGCTGATACCAATACTCGGTAGGAATAGTCCGATACCGATTCCGATACCGATACTGTGAACCTTGGTTTGTGGATCTTTCTCAGTTTTAGTTTAGGTTAACATGAAATATGATTTTTCATTAACAGTTGCAGGCATATAGAATGGCAGAAGTCATTCGTATATGTACCCTATTTCTTATTCCTTTTGTCAGCATAGTGGAACTTGTGTCAGATTATTACATGATCAAACAACATTCCTCTGTTTGTTTAAAATATTGTCACTTTTTGTTGGATATAATAGTTTTTCTCTTTTAAATTGCGAATAACTTGCAGCTTGGGGAATATGAGATAGCCTGGGTCGATGCTGAAGTAGGAAAGACCAATGGCATGCGTTCTCTGCTTCCTCTAACATCAACTCCCTCCAACCCACAACTCGGTACTTGTTGGGGATTTAAAATTGGCAGATTTCAAGCAGTTTCTTGCAGGCAAAGGCATTCAGGCAAGTTTGATGTCTATGTTCCGTCAACCGGTCCTGGGAAATTTATTATCTATTATTATACTCTTTTCTTTTCTGGTATAAATGTGCATAATATTTTGGATTGTATGAAAATTTTCTACAGTTGGATTTCGTTGCTCTTTTAATTTGTCGGGTACACTTCCATATATTATGACTATCTTGGAATTATTCTGTAAAGCTTTATGTACTTCCATTGTATTTTTGACCTGTTTCCTAAGCAAGCTGTGGTTTATAATGTGGTTATCTTGCGGGATTGATACTGTCAGGTCACTGTCATAGATTCATGAAAGATAGGATTCAAATTTAGCACCGGAGGAATCCTATGACTAGGACAATTCGTGAGGTGCGGCAACCAACTTAACTAACCTAAACATACAAGAAAGATCTAGGGAAGCCCTAATAGAGAGTACAATGTCATAATGCCGACTGTAGGTAGTTTGGAGTCTTTGAACTTGGTAGGAGGTTACTTTCATGGTTTTGTTCTTTCAAGGAGTACATTTATAAAAGTGATGCATTCAAGACCCATCATTTTTCTTCAAATAAATATCAATCTATATTATATATTGAGCGAGTGTTTATATATGATAAACAAAAATGTCTAGAGGATCTTCTCCCCCCACCCCCATCCCCCAACATAAGAAATTGGATTGCGACACTCCCCTTATATTTTTGAAGTTCCAGGAAGCATCAAAACTGTTAAAATCTAAAGCAGCAACAGTAAAGACTTAAATACTTTTTCTATCTCTACATCAATGATAACTTAAATCCGACCCAATCCATCTGAACTTAATCCGACATAGACTCTAACCCGAACAACTCTACCACTTTCCTTCCGAACTTTCCATCTATGGTGACCGAGGGAATAGTGTTGTCTCAACACGAGATGTCGCTAGTGGGGTGCAGCAGTTGCACACTTAACCGCAGATAGTAACCAGAACAATGAGGGAGAAAGAGCAGGAGAGGTGGAGAAAGAGGAGGAGGATTTTGACGAAGTGAGTAAAAGGCATTTGGGAAAAAGAGGAGAAAAGGAAGGAAGCAGAATTTGAAGATGAGAAGAGGAGGGGAGTGGAGCGTAGTAGTTGCCGTTGGAGGTGGGTGGCGTTGAGTAAGATTTGTTTTAGTTTGGGAAATAGAGAGAAAAGAAAGGAAGAAAATTTTGAAGAGAAGAGGGGGAGTGGTGGCGGATCTTGGAGTAGTATTTTCCATTGGAGGTGGGTGACAAAATTGAGAGATGGAGAAAAAAGGAATAATAATAAATAAATAAGACCGGCATAAGGGGAGCGCCATGGTCACCTTTTTCAATAGGAGGTTTATGTGTCTTCTAGAGAATCTTAAGGCAGTTTAGTAAAATTTCTCCTTGAGTAGGTTTGCTAGAACTGCATAACATATCTTTTCCTATGCACAAATGCAAGTGCATGTGTACATGCACAACAAGCACACAGACATATACATGTACAGATGTGCACACTATATTTATACTCGCAAACAAGCATGTAAATGCTTTCGTGTCATGCCTGCCACCATACACAACACCCAACAAATGCGTGGACTTTGGATCTTCTGGACATTTTTGTTTATCTGTCTTCTCATCAAATTGAAAACGGTGAGACACTAAAATAGACATAAGCCTGGTCCTATCCAATTAGGATGAAAACCCTTAAATGTTTCAATATAGCTTGTATGCGTGTGGAATGTTGTATATTCTTTTAATACACCACATCTATGTTACATGGATACAATACTAACGACAATAGAGACATGGATGTGGGACATGTTTTTGTGTCCTAGTGTAGGAGTGTTTGATTCATATCCAATTCGTGGCCGACATGATATGGCACGGGCACGGCATGACACTGGTACGACACTGAAGCTTGGAATATTGTGCTTCCTAGATAACAATGGGTGCCACATGCTATATATTTTGTTTCACTTTTTCTTGTATATTATGTTTCACTTTTCTTGTATATTTTGTTTCACTTTTTCTGATTAGTCTAAGCAGTGATGCAATATTATGCCTTAATGTCTTCAGGTTGAATTTTCTGGGGGTGCCTTGCGATGTGGTGAGTATGTGACAGTCCGGAAGGTCAATGACTCCAATCAGAAGGTGACTTTTAGTATACTTTGCAGTCCTATTGTTGGAAGTTTATTTTTAGTTGTAATGCAACTTGCCTATTGGGATATATTTTACTTGGTCTTTTATCTTTTAATTATTGGGTATGTGCTATTTTCAAGTTGAGCTCAAGTACTTATAGCTTACATACAATTTTGTAGGGTGGTACTGGTGCACAGCAAGTGGTCATTGAAGGCCCACTAACAGAAGAATATTACAAGATCCGGGAGCTTCTTTATTCACAATTTTACTTGCTGTAGACAGTAGGTTGCATGATGAAGATTCCAAGAGCTATTAAACATACAGTCTACAGTGTAAGTTCAGGATCTTTAATTCAGATTGATTTTTATTACTGTTGTATCTGTCACCTAAGATCATGTCCAAAAGGAGGAACAGCTGGATAAATAAAGTAGAGAGTTAAAAGCATGTCTGGCTGAACAAGGCCCGTGAAGCATAAGCAGACCACCAAATGCGTGATCCAAAGAGTAGACTTCAAAGGAAAGGACTGTCCACCTCAACTGCCAAAAAGGTCTCAGATCTAGGACCGACCAAAAATGTCCAAAGTGTACATGATAAATAATTACAATATCTCATGTCAGACAACAAACAGGTGTCCAGGCTAACCAATTCTTAGGAAAATAGCATGGACTAAAATTTCCCCAAACCCAAAGTCCTTCACATCCACCAGAGCGTCTAATCAGCAAAACTTCTTACAGTCCTTGGCAATCACCTCTATCTTCCATCATTCCTTCCCCATAACCCTCGATAATCAGGATAACATCCAGTTAGAAATCCAACCCTTTAACTATGTTCTACCCTTCTAGCTTTCGGGTATCTCAGTATGACATTTGCAACGAGAAGCAGATTAGTAATGGTAGAGGGTGTTTTGTTAATTTTTTTTAATCTTCTCTCCTTTTTCTGAATGATCTAAGTAATATTAGGAAGATCAAGATTTCCTGTCCAAATCTGAGAGGAAATCTGCAAGTACAGAAGGAAAGAAGTTTTTTCTAAGCTTAGAAGAAATCCAACCCTTTAACTATGTTCTGCCCTTCTAGCTTTCGGGTATCTCAGTACGACATTTACAACGAGAAGCAGATTAGTAATGGTTGAGGGTGTTTTGTTAAATATTTTTTTTATCCTCTCTCCTTTTTCTGAATGATCCAAGTAATATTAGGAAGATCAAGATTTCCTGTCCAAATCTGAGAGGAATTCTGCAGGTACAGAAGGAAAGAAGTTTTTTCTGAGCTTAGAAGAAATCCAACCCTTTAACTATGTTCTACCGTTCTAGCTTTCGGGTAGCTCAGTATGACATTTGCAATGAGAGGCAGGTTAGTAATGGTAGAGGGTGTTTGGTTAAAAAAACCCGTCTTGTCTCTTTTTTCTGAACGATCCAAGTGATATTAGGAATATCAAGATTTCCTGTCCAAAGCTGAGAGGAAATCTGCAGGTACATAAGGAAAAAAGTTTTTCCTAAGCTTGGAAGAGACAATCCTCCAAATATCACATATTACTGGTCAGTAGAAGAGGACAAGGTCACACATTTTCTTTCCCTAGCAGCAAAGGCCACGTGTGTCGTCAACTATAATCTCTTAGTGGCAAAATTATCTCTAGAGTTGATCTTATCTTAAATTGATAACAATGGTGTCAGTTTCACTCAAGGTTGTAAAAGGCGCTAGTCGGGCGGGCACCGGGCGCCTAGCCCGCCTAGGTGGCCGTGGTTCAAAAAGAAAACCCCAAAAAACCTAGTGAAAATTGCAGAAGAAGCCCATAAAGCCCAAAAACATGCATAGTCGGGGTCGGGAGGCCTAGGCGGGCACCAGGCACCGCCTACGCCGATTTTAGAACAATGGTTTCACTTCGATAGGAAAATCACTAGTGCAACCCTTTGTGTGCGGGGTGGGTTGGTGGTGGTGGTGGGGGGGGGGGGGGCGGGGGGGGTAACTTGATCTAGAATTGGCGAAGAAAATTAAAATGGCTGTGAGAAAAACCAGGGAGTAGGTGGTCTGGGAAGAATTATATCCCTTAGGGGTCGTTTGGTACGCGGATTGCAATATTACCGGGATTATAGGCATCAAATTGGAATTATGAATTACCATGTTTGGTATAATACAAGGAATATAGAACTCGTGTTTGGTACATAAAAAAATTACAAGGAATATGAGATTTCATAGTATAAATTTCTTGAATTAACCTTATCTTACAAATTATAATAAACTAGTCTTTTAAACATAAACCTAAATAATTTATTTAAAGTCATTTATATCATATTTGGTAATGAACAATGTCAAAGTACAATTCTTACATACATATAATAAAATAATCAATAAAAATAAGGTTAAAAAAGAAAAAAGACAATTGCTACATAAATTTTATAAATTATATCGTCAAAAACTGTTCATATTTAATATAGAGTCGGATAGTCGAGCCTGGTCGAGTCAGATTCCTTTCGGGTTTCGGTTGGGTCATGTCTATGGTCATTTTTTGCCGTGTTGGGTCGATGTCACTTTCGGGTGTTGCTCAAGGGTAAGTTTGGGTAATCTCAACAATGTGGTTATTCGCATTAGGTGGGATTAAAGAAAACCCAACTCTCACTGTAGGAATAATATTCCCTTATACTTTGAGAATATGATGTCTAGGGGAATACCTTATTTGGGAGAATTTTGATTGGGCTTATGCCAAACACAGTAATATGGATGGGAATACATATTCCCATCTTTATACAGCTTACAGATACCAAAGGGCTCCATAATGGGTTGGAGAGGAAGGGGAGGGGTTAGGTGTTTATATTCGTTTCCGAATATATGCTTCATGAAAACCCAACATGTCACTACTCACTAGAGCCAGGAGAACTGAAGGCAGAACCCCCTTTGAAGTTCAAAATGTTATTAGTAACTTCAAGATTTGTTAGGTCAACTCTTTATTTCTTGGTACCATTTACACCTTGCCATTGGAGAAGCGGGCTGCTTAATACAGATTGACTCAAGCTTGCGCACGGAGATTTTGCTTGCAGTCCACTTCATTTTGGGCTCAAAACCTCACGTAAAATGTCGTATTTAAACTGAATCTGCTGTTACTTTCCAGAGTTTTAACATATAGGCTCATGTGGGCTAATGCCTTACTAGAGTTTTATTTTGCTGTATCTCACCCTTCTTATTTTCATTCCCAGCTTCTAGTGTGGTGGCGGAGATACCAGCCACCTTCTAAAGGAAGAAATGGATCTCGGACTGGATTGTGCAGCCCTCTTCGTAGTTCGGCCACAGGTGCTAAAGCTGCTTCAGTGCACTTTTTTATGTCAGCCTCATAGGCGATAAAATGAAACATTCTGGAAAAATTGATTTGTAAGAGTACCCAGTGACTAATTGTTGTCTATTAGTCAGAACAGATTTGGTAGTCAGTAACTATTGCAAGTCCTCAGTTGGGATTTCTTATATTTGTTCTCCTTTTAGTGAAGAGAGGTATTAACGGGTCTTAGCAAGTGATTTAACAAAATGAAGATGGTTTTCATGATCTAATAATTGTGGTACAATCCTTTTTTCTGATTACTTTCTTTGAGATGTGGATGGGATTTCTTTGGCTAAAAGTGGTTTACTGTTTTTTACTAAGGAACGATTACTGCAATCTGGTTTTTGCTGCAAATGTACCTGCCAATTCTTATTTAATTGTGCTTGTTATTGAAATTATATTTTTAATGTTAATGCTTTCCATGTCAATTTTAAGTGGCTTATTAGATAGTGTTATTGAAGAAATGTTGTAAGTAGGTTTTGAAAGCTTTCCAAGGAGAAATACTTGTTATGGTGCATAATTGTATTGGGAAAATTTATGAAATGTCCAAAAATTTAAAAAGTTTTATGAAAAACCCACCCCAAAATAAACTTTCATCGCGTGCCCAGCATTAACTTAAAAATTAAAAAAAGGGCACGGCATGACCCTTTTGCCCTTCTAATTTATTAAGAATATCAACAAATCCAGCAATTTTTATGAAAAACGGTTCGATTCCAGAAGCTTGAGAATTAAATACAAAACCAAACGACTCTTCAAAAAAGTGTCTCTATCGCTCCCTCCTCTTCCATACTCTGTTCGGTTGCGATTTTAGGTCATCTCCTTCAAAAATTTTAGAAATTTCTTACAAGAAATCGCCAGCGAATCTCCATCACAATGTCGCAATCATAGCAATGGATGTAGACCAAGTTAGAGAAGAAGGAGAAGAAGTAGTTGTTGGAAAGCAAACGAAAGGAGGGATGAAAGTTAAGAAGGTTGCTCGTAGACGAAATGCTCCAAAAGAAAAAGAAGTGCAAGAAGCAGTAGAAGAACAAGAACAACAAGAACAAGAAGTAGCAGGGGAGGAAGAAGAAGATCAAGAAGAAGGGAAGAAAAAAGGTAAAACTTTGAGACCTGTTCATTCTCCGTTTATATTGACGCGGCAAATGAAAATGATCATTCTCCGTCTATAAAATACACGGAGGATGTCCTTTCTGTGTCATTTGAACTAGAAATGGCCATTCTCCGTCTATTTTGAGACGGAGAATGGCATTCTCCGTGTTTAAACACACGGAGAATGGCATTTTCTGTGTTTTTGACCTAAAGAACGAGCATTCTCCGTCTAATATGAGACGGAGAATGTCATTCTCCGTTATAAAATAGACGGAGAATGACCTTTCTTCTTGCATTAACCTAGAGAAATGAATATTCTCCGTCTTACTGACACGGAGAATGCCATTCTCCGTCTATTTTATAACGGAGAATGGCATTCTCTGTCTATTTCGACACGGAGAATGACATTCTCCTTGTATTTTGACCTAAAGAATGAGCATTCTCCGCCTTATTGAGACGGAGAATGTCATTCTCTGGGTCAAAATAAAGGGAGAATGCCATTCCCCGTGTTAATACAAAACGGAGAATGCCATTCGCCGTCTATTTTAATATGGAGAATGTCATTCTCCGTTTTGTATTAACACGGAGAATGGCATTCTCCCTTTATTTTGATCTAAAGAACGAGCATTCTCCGCCTAATATGAGACGGAGAATGGCATTCTCCGTATTAAAACACGCGGAGAATGGCATTCTCCTTGTATTTTGACCTAAAGAATGAGCATTCTCCGCCTTATTGAGACGGAGAATGTCATTCTCTGGGTCAAAATAAAGGGAGAATGCCATTCCCCGTGTTAATACAAAACGGAGAATGCCATTCGCCGTCTATTTTAATACGGAGAATGTCATTCTCCGTTTTGTATTAACACGGAGAATGACATTCTCCCTTATTTTGATCTAAAGAACGAGCATTCTCCGCCTAATATGAGACGGAGAATGGCATTCTCCGTATTAAAACACGCGGAGAATGGCATTCTCCTTGTATTTTGACCTAAAGAATGAGCATTCTCCGCCTTATTGAGACGGAGAATGTCATTCTCTGGGTCAAAATAAAGGGAGAATGCCATTCCCCGTGTTAATACAAAACGGAGAATGAGATTCTCCGTCTATTTTAAAACGGAGAATCACATTCTCCGTCTATTTTGACACGGAGAATGGCATTCTCCCTTTATTTTGATCTAAAGAACGAGCATTCTCCGTCTAATATGAGACGGAGAATGCCATTCTCCGCCTTACTGAGACGGAGAATGCTCATTCTCTGGGACAAAATAAAGGGAGAATGCCATTCTCCTTGTATTTTGACCTAGAGAATGAGCATTCTCCGTCTTTCTGAAGCGGAGAATGAGCATTCTCCGTCTTGCTAACGCGGAGAATGGCATTCTCCGTTTTAAAACACGCGGAGAATGCCATTCCCCGTGTTAATACAAAACGGAGAATGCCATTCTCCGTGTCAAAATAGACGGAGAATGATATTCTCCGTCTATTTTGACACGGAGAATGGCATTCTCCGTGTGAATACAAAACGGAGAATGCTTATTCTCCGTCTATTTTGACACGGAGAATGATATTCTCCGTCTAATATTAGACGGAGAATGGCTTTCTCCTTATTATAATAAAGAAGAATGTTGACGTAAACCTAATTGTTGTTGTTTTTAGGAAAAAAAACTGTCAGGAACAAAGAAGAAAGACTTTTCCGTGCAACATTCACCCCAATACTCTCTCTCATGGATGAGGTGAAGGAAAAGTTTCGCCATTTGCCTGAAGCAGTTGTTGAAAGCTTGAAGAATGTAGGATTCTACAACTTCGTAGATGTATTCTACAGAACTAAGGTAAAAAAATCAGAACTATCTAAAGTCACCCAAGGTCTGGAGAACTTGATGGGGACTTATTTGGAAGAAGATGGAATTGGATATTTCCAATTGAGCAGCAGTGTCAAGGTAGCACCAACTGCTGATGAGATGGCAACCATTTTTGGTCTGCCAATGAATGATGACACTGAAGTTGATGAGAAGTATTTGAAGATCATCACTGAAAAGCAGAAGACCCTCCACCAGCAGACTCATTCAGCATGTGTACAAAACACTTCACAAGATTGCTGAAAAATTCCAAGGGCAAAAATGCTGAAGTCTCAAACGCAGAAGTTAGGAAAAGGATATTAGAGCTGCTGGGGGGCGAAAATGCAAGTCCTGATGAATTGGCCAAGTTAATAGTATTCAACTTGTGCCAAACAGCATTCTTCACCAGAATGGGGGGGTCGAACTTGCCATACAAGTTCTTCGCTCTGGTGGAGAGCACAGATGTTATAAAAAGCATCTGTTGGCCTCGGATTATACTGGGGTACGTCATGGACAGCATAAAGAGGGCTGTCACAAAATCTGAAGATGGTGATGTTGATATATCGTACAAGAAGATTGAAGGTTGTACGATATACTTCTTGTATTGGTTTGCAGAGCACAGTCGACTGATAGAGAGGAAGTGCAAACCAACAGTCGCATCTCCGAGATTCGATACATGGGATGGGAATAGAATCTCGATATTCCTAAAAAATGAATATCAAGGTGCTCAAATGGATTCGGATTTGATATTCAAGGATCTTGTTGCATTGAATGTTGATGAACTTGAAGAAGTCCCAGCAGAGCAGCAATGTATAGAAGGTGGAGATAATTCTGTTGATGAAGAAGAGCCACAAACTGAAGCTCAAGCACCAGCACCCTCTACAGCTGACAATGTAGATATGTTGCGTGTCTTGCAGGAGAAATCTCAGCTTATCGCTGAGAATGAGCAACTCCAGGAAAGAGCCCAGCAACTAGCGACAGATGTAGCCCAACAACGTGCTGTGGGGCTCGTTGCTGATGGCTTGGAGAAGGAGTTAGACTCTTTAAGGAACGAGAAATCGCTCCTTATTGATGATAATAAGAAACTCCGTAAGCGAGTTGAAGAACTGGAGGCACAGGGGTCGGAACTAGACTCCTTGAGAAAGCAGAAGTCTGAGCTTACTGCTGATAATGAGAAGCTTCGTCAACGTGTTGAGGAGCTACTTCTAAAAGGTAAGATTTTATATTTTTTGTCTATTTTAATCTGTAATTACCTGTATCTAACAAGGAGAATGACCATTCTCCGTGTCAAAGTACACGGAGAATGAAGTTTTCTGTGTGTTTTGACCTATAAAATGTCATTCTCCGTCAAAATAGACGGAGAATGTCATTCTAAGTGTGTTTTAATACGGAGAATGTTCTCCGTATTAAAACACACTTAGAATGACATTCTCCGTCTATTTTGACACGGAGAATGACATTCTCCGCTAGTATTTTAACACGGAGAATGACATTTTCTGTATTTTGACATAGAAATGACATTCTCCGTCTGTTTTGACACGTAGAATGCCATTCTCCGTGTCAATTTAGACGAAGAATGTCATTCTCCGTCTAAATTGACACGGAGAATGACATTCTCCGTCTATTTGGAAACGGAGAATAGCATTCTCCGTCTATTTTGACACGGAGAATGACATTCTCCGTCTCTTTTGACACGGAGAATGACATTCTCCGTCTAAATTGACACGGAGAATGACATTCTCCGTCTATTTTTTACGCGGAGATTGCCATTCTCCGTCTATTTTGACACGGAGAATGACATTCTCCAGATTAAAGTAAACGGATAATAATATTTTTCATTGTTTTTAAAAAGAAGATTATATAATATTGACATCATACCTCTTGTTGTTGTTTGTTTTTATATCAGTGAAAATGACAGAGGATCTCAAAAAAGAGAATGAAAAGCTCAATGATGATAACAACAAACTTCTAGAGGAAGTTGCATCGTTGAATGACGAAATCACACAGAAGAATGATACAATTGTTAACCTTGAAGCAATGGCTAAAGCATTGCAAAGTGGGGAGACTCAAGCAGTTCCCCAAAAGCATTACACAAGAGCAAATGAACCTGCTGGAACTAAAAAACAATCAAATGCTGCAGATGAGGATGATTTTACTACATTGCAAAAGAAGAAAACATTCGATGCTACAACAAGTAAGAAGGCAGGTCCTGGTCGGAAAAAAAGATCTTTCCTGTCCCAGAAAGAAAGTAGCTCCTGCTGGGAAAAAAAAAAGCTCCTTCCAGCCCCGAGAAGGTAGACAATAAAAAGGAGATGTCAGCTCCTGAAGAACTTGAGGAAGAATCTCCTCAAACAGCAAAGCTTGTTAAAGAGGGGAAAATGCTGATGCAATGTCCGAAGCTCAGACTTTGGAACCTTGCAGACGATGAGCTGAAGTAACTATACAGGAGCATCGTATACCAAAGAAGGATGTCTCCAACGTAAGTATTCTAAACTTGAACCAATTTCTGTACAATTCACAAGGGAGAATGATCATTCTCCGTCTCATTTAAAACGGAGAATGACATTCTCCGTTTATATTGACGCGGCAAATGAAAATGATCATTCTCCGTCTATAAAATACACGGAGGATGCCCTTTCTGTGTCATTTGAACTAGAAATGGCCATTCTCCGTCTATTTTGAGACGGAGAATGGCATTCTCCGTGTTTAAACACACGGAGAATGGCATTTTCTGTGTTTTTGACCTAAAGAACGAGCATTCTCCCGCCTAATATGAGACGGAGAATGTCATTCTCCGTTATAAAATAGACGGAGAATGACCTTTCTTCTTGCATTAACCTAGAGAAATGAACATTCTCCGTCTCACTGACACGGAGAATACCATTCTCCGTCTATTTTATAACGGAGAATGACATTCTTCTTGTATTTTGACCTAGAGAATGAGCATTCTCCGCCTTATTGAGACGGAGAATGTCATTCTCTGGGTCAAAATAAAGGGAGAATGCCATTCCCCGTGTTAATACAAAACGGAGAATACCATTCGCCGTCTATTTTAATACGGAGAATGACATTCTCCGTCTATTTTAACACGGAGAATGACGGAGAATGACATTCTCCGTCTATTTTAAAACGGAGAATGATCATTCTCCGTCCCATTTAAAACGGAGAATGACATTCTCCGTCCAATTCATAACGGAGAATGACATTCTCCGTCCATTTCATAACGGAGAATGATCATTCTCTATTGGAGTTATTTTTTATGCAATTTTATCATTAGCCTATATTATTATCATAATCGAAACTAAATTTATGTGCAGTGATTATGTATACATGTACATTCCAAATGCTCCAGAAGAATGTAAAATAAGAAGAAGAAACAATGATGTCAGCATGTTGTTAAATGCTAAAGATTTTCAAGACATACTAAATGAGGCGGATATAGAAGCCGGTGTTATGAACTATTTAATAAAGCTTATGAACGAAGTTCAAGCCGAATTAAGGCAGAACATTCAGTCAAGCTCGCAGGGTGCACAATGTAAATGGTTTGCAATCATGATGCCCCATTCATTGGTAAGAATCGAAACTGAAAAATAAATATTAATGTGTACAGCTACTAATAGTGTTGTAAAAAACTAACTCATGATATTATTTTTTGTTTTTTTTCTTCTGGAAAACAGAGTACTGCCCAGTATGTCGATGAAAAAAATCCAACACCTGGAGCAGTGTACAATTTCAAAGTTGATATAGAAGATTTTATCATGGAGCTGGAAGATGACATTGAATGGCTATTCGTGCCACTCTTCCGCGAGAAGAATAAACACTATACGCTGCTGGCATTCAACTTCAGCTCCTATGTTTGGACGCACTACAACTCATTGCGAAAAAAACACGGACGCCAAGGAAATCCAGGATGCAAAATACATGAAGAATAAAATCGAGCCAATTATAATAAATAAGATTGCATTGATGAGGAATAAAAGCCCAGCAATCCAGGAATACGAAACAACAGAGCTCAAGGTTTGCAAAGAATGCCCACAGCAACTATCACCCAGCTGCCTGCTGTATGTTTCATATTATATTGAAAAGTTGTCGAGAGCTCCATTTGATTTACAGAAGAAAACAAACAAAGAAGTTCACAATACTATTATAAAGAGAAGGCTAAATTTGGCTAAGGCTTTGCTTATGAGTGAATGTGCAGTTCCTTTTGTACAATAAAAGAAAATGACAATGTAAATTGGCTAACAAATTCCTTGTATATATTCTGTTTGTCAGGTTTTTTTTGTAATGTATTTGTTTTCCTTTGTAATGAAATTCAATTTTTCGACTAATTTACATTGTTCTATATATGTAAATCTGTTTTGTTAAAGTTCTGTTGTTTGATTCAAACCTATAATGTCATTATCTGTGTTAATACAAACCTATAATGTGTGCATTTGGAACTTAGAAATGGCCATTCTCCGTTTCGTATGAGACGGAGAATGTCATTCTCCGGGTCAAAAGAGACGGAGAATGCCATTCTCCTTGTATTTTGACCTAGAGAATGAGCATTCTCCGTCTTACTGATGCGGAGAATGGCATTCTCCGTTTTAAAACACGCGGAGAATGATTATTCTTTGTATTTTTGACTTAGAAAGGAACATTATCCGTCTTAGTGACGCGGAGAATGGCCATTCTCCGTGTCAAAATAGACGGAGAATGTCATTCTCCGGGTCAAAAGAGACGGTGAATGCCATTCTCCTTGTATTTTTACCTAGAGAATGAGCATTCTCCGTCTTACTGATGCGGAGAATGGCATTCTCCGTTTTAAAACACGCGGAGAATGATTATTCTTTGTATTTTTGACTTAGAAAGGAACATTATCCGTCTTAGTGACGCGGAGAATGGTCATTCTCCGTGTCAAAATAGACGGAGAATGTCATTCTCCGGGTCAAAAGAGACGGAGAATGCCATTCTCCTTGTATTTTGACCTAGAGAATGAGCATTCTCCGTCTTACTGACGCGGAGAATGGCATTCTCCGTTTTAAAACACGCGAAGAATGATTATTCTTTGTATTTTTGACCTAGAAAGGAACATTATCCGTCTTAGGGACGCGGAGAATGCCATTCTCCGTGTCAAAATAGACGGAGAATGTCATTCTCCGGGTCAAAAGAGACGGAGAATGCCATTCTCCTTGTATTTTGACCTAGGGAATGAGCATTCTCCGTCTTACTGATGCGGAGAATGGCATTCTCCGTTTTAAAACACACGGAGAATGATTATTCTTTGTATTTTTGACTTAGAAAGGAACATTGTCCGTCTTAGTGACGCGGAGAATGGCCATTCTCCGTTTCGTATGAGACGGAGAATGTCATTCTCCGGGTCAAAAGAGACGGAGAATGCCATTCTCCTTGTATTTTGACCTAGAGAATGAGCATTCTCCGTCTTATTGACGCGGAGAATGGCATTCTCCGTTTTAAAACACGCGGAGAATGATTATTCTTTGTATTTTTGACCTAGAAAGGAACATTATCCGTCTTAGGGACGCGGAGAATGCCATTCTCCGTGTCAAAATAGACGGAGAATGTCATTCTCCGGGTCAAAAGAGACGGAGAATGCCATTCTCCTTGTATTTTGACCTAGAGAATGAGAATTCTCCGTCTTACTGACGCGGAGAATGGCATTCTCCGTTTTAAAACACGCGGAGAATGATTATTCTCCTTGTATTTTTGACTTATAAATGGCCATTCTCCGTGTATCTAAAATGGAGAATGATTATTCTCCGTGTTAAAACACACGGAGAATGGTCATTCAATACATTATAAAGTCAGAGAGTATAAAGGAGAATAAGTTCTTATGCTGTTAATATATATGTGAAACATCAAATATGCAGAATTCAAACTATTACCATTGATATCAAAAAATGTAAGATATGTATTCAAAAAACAATTTCCAGTTATATAAAAGAAGGAATATATGTGTATGTATTAACGAGGGGGCGCTGCCCCCTTGACCACCGTAGCAGCATGTGGAGGCAGAGGACAAGTGCTGCGATTGTGATTGCATAATTCAAAACAATTCTGGCACCTTATCTTTCTCTTCTTTTTTCCCTTGTTCTCATATTTGCTCTTGTAACGGTCCGCTTTTGGTCGTCCAGGACCCCGTTTCGGAACAGGGGGTAGAACAACATCAGTGGGATTATTTTCAAACTGTTTTTCGCAATCTGGAACTGGACGAATGGCACATGAATATAACTTCTGGTAATAATCTGATGTCCAATACTGCTCCACAAAGTCGTAAACAGATTTATCTGAACCAACTCTGATGCATTGTATTGTATGGCTGCATGGGAATCCATATACCTTCCATCTACGACAACTACAATGACAATCAAGAAGATTCACCATATGGGAGGAAGTATCTGCGATCACCTCAAATTCGAAATCACCGGACCGATATACCCTATAACACATGCCATCATCTGTAAGCTGCTTCAGCATATCCTCAGCGTATGGAGTCAATTTGCTATTCAAACCAATTGCATCCTTGTGGCGATCCGAAATCATCTTCATCATCTTCACACGGATGATATTTACAATTGCTGATATAGGCAATTTCTTCTCAGCCTTTATCCATGCATTGAATGACTCTGCACAACTAGAAGCAACCTCACCGTATCTACATCCCGGGAAGAATGCGTTTGACCAGTGTTCAGGTTTTTGTTTATTCATCCAATTCACAACATGACTACAATTCAGATCATAAATCTTCTTGATTGCTTGTCTATACCCACCTTTATACAGAAAAACAAATAAGTAATAAAGAATTAGGTCAATTCACAAAATTATGAAAAAATAAGTGCATTCTCATAAGGATAATAGTCATTCTCCGTTCAAAAGCTAACGGAGAATGATATTCTCCGTTCTATGCAAGACGGAGAATAGTCATTCTCCGTTCAAAAGCTAACGGAGAATGACATTCTCCGTTCTATGTAGGACGGAGAATGGCCATTCTCCGTTTTAAAACACACGGAGAATGACTATTCTCCGTCTTACTGACGCGGAGAATCGTCATTTTCCTTGTTAAATTAATGGTAAATGCATAGAAAATGTGCATATATCTGTCTCATTAACACACCTGGAGTTAGAGCATATACTGCTTGCCTCCAAGCTTCAAGTACATGCGGATACACTCTTTCATTTCCTTTCTCTTTTCAGCGGTATGTTATTCTTCATGTGATAATAGCAATAGCTATGATAATCATTAGGAAACACTTTAGGGACTTCAGAAACTAGACCGGTGCCTTGATCCGAAAGAAAAACAATACGCCTACTACATCCAACAACATTCTTTAGATTTCTAAGGAACCATTCCCAATTATCGCCATCTTCGCATGAGACTATACCGTATGCAATAGGGTAGAACTGTTGGTTACCATTCTTCGCTGTAGCAGACATCAAACATCCTCTAAACCTCCCTGTAAGGAAAGTGGCATCCAAATATAGCATCGGACGACAATATTGAAAGCCTTCTACGCAAGCCCCATATGAAAGAAAAAGCCGCTCAAACCTCATTGATGAATCATCTTTCTGGAAGTCGATAACGGAACCATTATTGGTTTCCTTTACCTTGTTCACATACCAACACAAGTCACTGTAAGATCTAACATCATCTCCGTACATTTTCTGGTGCACCAGCCTAATTCCGTGGTATGCCTGTCCATATGTAACAGATAAGCCGTAGTCGACCTTGAAATCATCGACAACAGATTTTGCGGACTTTTTAGGATGCATCCGAACAATGTCACTAACCAAACTTTTCACAAACTTTGCTGGAACAACCAGATTACCTTTATCCATATAGCCAGCTCCACAATTATGTTCTCTCACATACCTCCTCACCTCAAAAATTGATTATCTTTCGAAACAGATATAGCATGGAAGCTCCACAAACAAGCATGTGTCTTGTAATTCTTGCAACAAACAGTATACCTCCCCGGCTCAGATTTCAAAATGTGGAATGGATGACGAGATTCAAAACATACCTTTCTAACAGCATTCCTAACTTCTTCAACACCATTTAGAAAAATCTGACCAACACCAGTAATTGATCCAGGCCACATATCCGATTTCTTCTTCTTCACTGTCTCAGTTGAGCCCTCATAAAATTGTACTACTCGTTTGTCCTTTACAGTAGGAGAACATCTACTCAAAGAACTAGAAGAGAAAGACGAAGGTCTCATGTGAAAGCTTTGACAAGAAAAAGATGTTGATGAAGAACATGGAGAGTGTATTTGCTCCACATATAGATCAAAACTCACATCATGAGTACCGTTAAAACCACCAACCAATGAGCGAAGCCAAAAATCACTTTCAACATACAGTTCAGTCCCATCAGAGTGCAAAAACCTGAAACGGAAGGAAAGTGGATCCAAAGAAGTCCACCGATCGCACACTTTATTCTTTAAAAAATCCACGGTACTTTCATGTGTGACACGGCAGGAAACTATGTCTCCCTTGAAACAAATGTTAACTAAACAACTTGATTCCATATCTTCCCCCCCTGATAACATAAAAACATAAGAGGCCACAAATAGAACAATAAAATTATCATCTAATAATGATTATTCTCCGTCTAAAAATAACGGAGAATAAATATCCTCAGTTGGAACTAACTTATAATGATCATTCTCCGTCTAAAGTAAAACGGAGAATGTCATTCTCCGTCCTAATTAAGACGGAGAATGTCATTCTCCGTCCTAACTAAGACGGATAATGTCATTCTCCGTTCAAATTAAGACGGAGAATGGCATTCTCCGTCCTAATTAAGACGGAGAATGACATTCTCCGTCCTAAAAACATACGGATAATGATCTTTATAAGAAGTAATTGTCATTCTCCTTTAAAATATAACGGAAAATGCTATTCGCATAAAATAACAAGATTAAATATCTCACTAACATTTTCTAAGTTAATAATCTTCATAACAAAATCAAATTCAGCATAAATTTCGAGATATACGAAGCTGATGGATGAATTTCTACAGATCTGAACTCTCACCTTGTTTTAAGATCTATAAAAAGAAAAGAAGAAGATCTTCTATCCACAATTGACCTAATCGCCGGAAACCACGAAGATGATGTTGATGATGATGATGATCGATGATGATGAAGGATGATCGACGTTCGACTGACGAAAACCACAGTGAACTACGAACGATTCTGCGATCTCTAATAAAGATTATATCAATGGATTTCAAATTTCTCGTGAAGAAGAAGAAGAATACGAATTTCTCAATCCAAATCTGAGTTTGCGAATTCATAATTATATATAGATGTCCAAATTTACGCGAAGGGGTATTTTTGGAATTATGATAATGACAAATTTTGTAAATACATAGCAACTAGAGAGAATCTTGAAATATTTAACGTGTAAAAACTTAATTCTGGACATTTCATAAAAATAATCCAGCGGATGGACATTTCATAAAAGTCCACCCCGAAATTGGGCTTCTCAGCAATTTCCATAATTGTATTTGTGGAAAATATACTCATTTTGGTGTAGCCTTTGAAGAAGGAGGTATATTTTATTCAATCGCCGTCTCAATCATTTACTCAATTGCGGATCGAGTCTTGAAGACGTCTCTCCGCTGCTGTGATCAATAAATCCCTGATTCTGATGAAGTCAGCGAAGAAATTTTGTTGAGAAAAGTTGGTAGTGGAAAAACTAGCTGAAAGCAGAAAAACATTAGTTGAGTGGCAATGGATTCTGGTTGGTATTGGTAGTGAAAAACAGGTAGCTGGCCTGGCACCATGATTGATGGTTGTGAATTGTAGGTTTTTTACTTCTTGCATCTTGTGCTTATTTTTGTTCTATATACTCTTGTATTGTAGACACAAATTATCTTCATACACAATAAACTTAATATAAATTATCTTGTAATATAATCCATTAAAGCTTTGTGTATATAACTTGGATACTAAAACCTTCCACATTCTTCTTTATGGTAATGGGCTTGGTTCTTGTGGGTCTATAGGACACTGTCACTTTCACCCACCCACCCACGCACCCATAAACATATTTTTCTCCTTTGCTTGAAACATATATCTGCGTTATCTTTAGCACAAAGATTTAATAAAAATGAATTAAAGTAGTAAATGGAGGAATAACATATGAGACAAAGAAATAAACAAAGGTTGCATAATCGGTTGATATCGTGGAATTCGTAAATGATGATTATAATCCATGAAGATCGAGTAAACGGTATTGTGGATTTATGAAAGAAAAATTTAGGACGACTTTTTTTTGTACAATTTTAAGATAGTAAAAACTATTTAGGAAAATATTAATCTGTCTTATCTTGCTTAAGTAGCTTCTGGATAAAGACACTATGAGATACATATATCCAACGAGAAAAGGAAAATTCGAAATTATGAGAAGAAGAATAAAGATGAGGATTCGAAGAATAAATTGGTATAATTGATGACTTTTTTTATTAGATGGAGATTTTGTTTATGAATTAAAACTTTGTGATTTTCATTTGGTTACTAGAAGAGTGGTTCGAATAATTATGAACTATATTGAATGATGCTAAAACAAATAAATGGTGATTTGAGCAGATAATTTTATAATATCATTCGTATCGCCACTTAGTGGAAATAAATTGAGATTATAAGCATTGGAGAAACTAATATGGGTGAAAGATATAAGTTATGAGCTTCTAAGAGGGATTATCAGCAAGAATTAGAAGGATGATTTATATGCCTAAAATCTATGAGTGTAAAGACAACAATGAGGACTTATGACGTAATTTGACCCGTTCAATTTGATAAATATTTTTTTGGAGACGACAAATTCTTTGGCAGTTAATAATCGATGATGTGGAGTCATGATCAGGCGGAGAAGAGAATTGGAAATCATAACAAAGGCACCTTGGAGTTTGGAATTTTAGGAATTTGTTGACTGTTGACATATGTAAGAAATGGTTGGACAACGACTTCATTGTAATCAAATAAGCAAGAGTGAAATTTCTATTTCCTGTAATCGACTTTATCCTTGATACCTCTATTCTACTCATCTCCATCAACTCAGCTTCTATCTACAAACATGATCTTGTTTTGAATCTTATTATCCTTCTTACCTCTTGAAATGCCTGTCTCTGGAATAAGGAATTGATTATCATGTAGTGACGATATACCCTTAGTCTGATAATAGTATCTTTACACATGAAGATGGAATTGATGAAAGGAGAACAAAACTTAAATGGAAGCGAAATAAAGAGATAGAGATATCATTGAACTTTTTTTAAAATAGTTATGTTCGAAGAATTATTTCAAAGAAAAGATTAATATCATATATTGAAAGAATGTACGGGACCCCAGTAGTGCCTAGATTAGACTGCTAGGACTTATTTCCATTGACTCAATCGCAAAAGCTAAGGAGGAATAACAGCACGATATGGAAATAGATAGATGTCAAAGTGCAATACAAGCCAAATGGAAATAAGTCTATGTGTTATCAACACATCTCAAAGAGTATATGAAATAAGATAACATCTCAGAAAGCTAACTGGAGACAAATCTAGACAAATGTCCTAGCAGTCTAATCTAGGCACTACTGGTGTCTCCTCTAGGCTAGCTGGATCCTTCTGATGATCCGGGTCACCATCATCACCCATGCTTGCTCCATAATAGGTCATGCAGAAATCCTCCAAACCCTCTGAAAAATATATCCATTCAGGATTGGAGCGAAGTACTTAAACTCTGAAAGCAGTTCCATTACATGGTAGGAAATATATAACTCACAATAGAATAAAATACATGATATACTGGAATAGAAATGTAGAGAAATAGAATAATAGCATCATGAAGATATACGGGAACTGAGTACATGAACAAGACGGAGAACATGTTAACTTGAAATGAACACAAGTAATTTAGAGCAAAAGTTAGTTATGTAACTGGTTTAGGTTGTACATGATTATTCTACGGTAACTCGATTATACGTGGGGGTATAATCGACATACACATGATCTACACTAAGGGATGTAATCACATAACTTTATTCTACTCCCCGCCCTAATCAATACACATGGATCCGATCAAGACACGTTACGTACATGATCGTTAGTTTGCACATGAAGCACATGTGAGCATATGAGAGTACATGAGAGCACATGTGAGTACATGAATAATACGAATACAAGTACACGATGTACATGGTAAAGTACATGAACATGACATACCCGATGTACCCGATAAGGGATAACATCTTCTGATAAGATCCATTTAGTATCAATCAACGTAACAATGTGTCAGCATCAAGTAAAGTACTATATAGCAGGTAATATAGATACTATCATGATGAAAACAATCAAAGAAAGTACTCACCTGATATACTAAGCAATAACTGTGTATCGATATCTGAACTGGCCTCACAAAGACCTATTATGAATTTATAGGGTTACAAAGTGTTCTAGAGTAAACAATATATTTAAATGCACTATTTACATGCTGCTAGGCCTCTTCTAGGTCAAAGAAGTCAAACTAGGTCAACTCTAGTCAAACTAGGTCAAATTGGTCAACCTAGGTCAACCAGGTCAATACCTTGCTAAAGTAGATCAAACTTGATTATTCCTAGGTTATTGGGGCAATACCTTGCCATATCAAGGTATCTTGATCTACTGGGTCAATACCCTACGTCCATACCCTATAATGTATATGCATTGCCTCCAATCAATATACCTTAGTCCCATAACCTACATATATCAATACTTATACCAATATTATACCAAGCCTTACTCACATCCTAATCCTATATGGCTATTTATCATATCATTATGCTTATTTAATGACACAATATGGACTTACATACCCTGTGCCTATTACTTACATACCCTGTGCCTATTACCAAAGATATTATATATATATATATATATATATATATATATATATATATATATATATATATATATATATATATATATATATATATATATATATATATGCCAACTATCCTTACTCCAATTTACCTATATGCCACACCAATTCCTGACCATATAGACATATCTCCCTATATTATATATATATACTTCCATATACCTTATGCTATAAAGCTAGTGTACATGTACCCATACACCATGGCATACCATCATGCCATACCTTGTACCCTACATTCTACCATACCTTACTATGCCAACTTGCTTCCTTCTTCCTATCCTTCTACCTTACACTCTCATCCAAACTCATTCATACACTTGAGTCTAGGACACACACTAATACCCTAATGGTACACACAAGTGTGCCCTAACACTATACTCAACTGAACAAGACTGATACCTTTATGATACCTATCTCCTAATTCACCTATACACTCTAAACATGCACCCACACAAGTTCTCTACTGCATAGAGCTATCAAACCCCTGAATTCTAGCATTCAGAAATGCAGAGAACTTTAAGATAAACCAGGAAACATGACTCAAATAAAGATTCAAGAAGGGATGTTTAAGAAAGCAACACAGTACCCAATTTCTTATCAAACCCAACAACCTCTCTAAAGATAAATGAATGAAATCTGCCCAAATCTTTCCATGTTGTTGTTGTTGTTGCTCTGTTCTAATGGTAAATGCTACTGCCCCTTCCCTGATATAAGTTGCTAAGCAAGTAGCAAGTGCTCCTACTATGGACTGCAATATGGCCTAAGCCTATCTCACTGCCCTGCTAATAGGCACAATGTCTGTCATGGATCAACAACAAGCAAGCAATAAGCTTGCTGCTAAGCATAACTCCCCTCACACATGTAGGACTGATACCTACATATTATTTTACTTCCTATCCTATTGGACTGACACCATGTAGAATTTACCCAAATCCTATACTTCAGTCTAACTTATCTGCACCATTTGGTTACTCCTATACTTCTAGTATCAGTTAACATATACTCCAATATTACTGGTACCATACTCTCCTACTTGGCCACTCCCAACTAGTGCTGCTATAGCATGTAGGGCTGAACCAATAAAGTAGGGACTGGGACAAATGGGACTGATACAATAGTCTACATGTACTGACTTAAAGATGACTGAACCAAATATAGACTGAACATACAGAGACTTATACAACTATTAAGTATGGGACTGCCCAGGGGACTAACTAAACTAAATTCCTATCACCTTGACTGATAACAAGTGAAAAAGGAAGACTGGAACATAAATGAGGTTTGAACAAGTAAAATGGGTACTAAACAATTAGGACTGAACCTAAATAATGGGGACAAAACCAAATGAAGTATTGAATTGCTCCCAAAGGACTGATACCATAGTCAGTTTGACTGAAACAATAAATAGGTACTGAACTGGTATGTGAAATGAAAGACTGAACTCAAATAATAGGGCTAATCGAGTCTTCAAACATTAACTGATACCAAGTCATAACAAGGACTGATACATTTGTTAATCAATATGGGACTGATATCTAAAGGTAATAGGGGATTGGGACAAATTATAAAGTGATGACTGAACTTTAATGTTCCATGACTGATACAAGTAAATAGGAAGGCTGAACACATAATAGGACTGCACACTAATAAATTTGGGACTGGTACTAAAGTTTAAACCAACTCGAGCCCCTACACTATTTGTGTATTGATACACACAACTGCAAGGGGACTGAACAGTTTAGAATGTGCACATAAACAATAGGATGAAATCCAAAGACTGCACTAAATCTAAATCCCCCAATTGATCACTTTCCCGAGACTTGCACTCCAACTGATCCTCACAGCTACCTAAACCCCAGACTAAGAAGAATATTACATATACTAGGGTAGTGGTCTGAACAAGTATAGTTTACCCGAGCCCCTACATCATAACTGATATAAATGGCAACAAGGACTGAACTAGAGCCACAGCAAGGACTGAAATATAAGAATGAGACTGAAATATATAAATAAGGACTGAACATTTGGTAAAATGGATACTAAAACAATTAGGGCTGAAACTAAAAGCAAGACTGAAATATTAGACTCAACAAATCAAATAGGATTGAAACTCATAGATAAAACAGAACATAGTGTCAAATATAGGACTGTACAATAATGAATTGGACTGAACAATTAGTAAATGAGACTGTGCAGATAGGTAAAATGGGGTTGAACTAATTCTCTTACTGATACAAGTGGACTGATGCAATGCAGAGAATGGACTGAACCAATAGGACAAAACAAAATTAACAAGTGACTGAACAAAAGGAAATGGGATTGAACGTTGAACTGAACATTAAACTATGAACTGTACAAATGATACCACAACACTAGAACTGACACAAGATGAATACAACAGTCCAAAATGTATACTAAACTGCCTACATATAAATACAACAATCCACACATTAATTGCACAAGTCCCCAAGGCACACAAAACATATCAAACTTAATCCTAATCACTAGATAGGCTCACAATTGCTAACCTATATCAATACACATATAAAACAAGGATCAAAACTGAAATTAGAGCATTGGTGCTCTTTTGGCCATTTTGTTAAACACTTGGCGTGCATATCGAACACGTGGTGACACGTCCATGATACACACTCCAAATGGATGCAAACTTGACCCAAAGCTCACCCACACCTTCTAAATTACAAATGTGACCTAATGAACCTAATCACAAATCCTAAAATTACTATTCTCGGATTTTCTCCCAATTGAGTCAAATGCAAAGGGGAAATTCTTCAAATAGGAAGAGGAGGGTCTAAACTCTTCACTAATGGCAACACTAATGCATGGGGGTACCTAATTAATGCTTCTACACTATTTTAATGAAAATTAGAGGGTTTAGAATATATATACCTATTGGGAGATGGATTTCCAATAAAAAAGTCCCAAGGTCTAGAAACCCTTAAGCTCCAAGTGCTCATATCCCTCCAAGCTTGCTTCTAGAGCCTTCTTCTCTCCAAGGGGAAGAGAATAAGACTAATTTGGGCTGATTTGGAGAGAATTTACGTGTAGGAATAATTTGGGGAAGAAGTTCTAAACTATGATTAGGTTTTGAAATGCAAGGAGGGAGAAGAAGATGATGTTCCTATTAAATAGAAGAGGTGGCTACCATAGGCTAGGGTTTGGGAATTTTAGGTATAAAACCCCTAAATTTCTACTACGATTTTTAATAAATATGATATTGATTTTTGTACTTCGTATTTGTACGTCGCGTACGAGTTTGCGTTTCGTAAATTTCTCGTCAAGTGCGAATAAGTGCAAAGTACATATTTTTATAAAATATTTTAATTATATAGATGTAGAAAATATTTTAAAATAATAGACGATAAATATTTTATATTGCTTGAAGTTGTAAATGCGTCGTGCCGAGGATTGCCAAACTTTATTTTTATTTTTAAAAAAGGCCATTTTATTTTATGGTACTAGTATAACTAGTAATTTAGAAAAACTGTATTTTATGTAAGTATTATTTTTGCATGCGAGTGTATATATATTTGTATTTTCGAAAGTAATTATTATCATTAATATATTATTTCGAAAAAGGTATATTAAATATGGGTCGATTTAATATGTAATTAATTATGGTGATTTAAGTTGGAAAAAAATTATTAAGTTATTTAAAATCAGTTTAAATTAGAGGTAGAATCTATCTACATTGGATTATATTTGATTGAGTTATCAATTTGAATTAAATAGTGGAAAATCTAAGGGGAATTAAAACTCTTCTTAGTCCTTATCTAGATAAGACTTTTGTAAACCCCCGAATTTTTCAAAATAAATATTTGTGAAATTTTTGGATTTTTAAATAACTATTTATTGACTTATTATATAATTTGTATTATTTTACATATATTTAGTATAGTGCTCATTAGTGAATTTAGTATAAAAATATATAAAGCTATTTTCTAGTACATTAAGGATCTAAACTATATTATACAATTTTTCTCAAAAATTTAGGATTTATTTCATAACTTTTATTACTTTTTACATGTTACTTATATTGTACACTATTTACATAATATAGAATAAATGTCAATTTAATATTAAATATTTCAGCTTGTATAAATGAGATTAGATGAAGGTTGTTTAAATAAATATTAACTCTATTTATTATCTATAGTAATTTTAAATAATGTTATAGATAATTTAGATAAATATGAACTATATTTTAAGTAAATCATAATCCTAAGTCTAATAGGAAAGCATCCCTATCTATATTATATCATAATAAAGTAACTCCTATCAGTTTAAATCAAATCCTATCTAATTTAGGAGGTAAATCTGAAATAAGTACCTATATATATCCAATACATTCTCTTCCTATCAACCACAATTCGAGATTATTTTTAGTCCAATAGGAACTCAAAAATTCGTCATCAGAATTCAGCCCCGCTTTTTAGTAGCAAGAACAACTTGGAACGACGATATCTCCTAGCTCCGAACTCCGTTTCGCCTCCAGTTTTATTTAAAAGAAGCGTATCGAGGTAAGCTTTCCAGAAACATATTTTAATAGACAAAATTCGTTCTGTAGATATCTGAAAAACTGTTTGCGTATCTAGTGTCCCAAAAATAAACGTGTTTCAGTATTTTTACGATTTCGGGAGATTCCGGAAACGAAAATGCGATCCGTTTAGTTTTTCGAAAAGCTGGTATGAGAAGCTATGCCATATCCTAATTTTAGATCTATTAAATAAATGTAATAGGTTCAATATTAATTATAGTTAGGTAATAGACTATTTTCAGCATCCAAAGTTGTTTCTACACCTTCCCCTTTGTGCGTTGTTGTTGATTCGTCGCCAGGACATCATCTTACCTCACTCTGGACATCAGACAAGATACCTTGCCATAATTTACTGTTTATAATTAGTTTGTATTTTATTTATTGTATATCACTATGTATTTCCAGTTCTTTTAGCTGTACCATTATTACAGTTCCTGATCTAGTGCCTGCTCAGTGATATTAGATGTACTTTGTTATTATCCTTTGATTGCATATGGACTTAGAGTTAAGAGACTACCATTTGTAGTGTATTGTATATATCTCGACACAGTTGTACCACGAGTATGTGTGAGATGAGTAGCATGTAGAGGTCCTTGCATGCTGGCTGATCACCCGTACGCATGCGTTAGGGCTAACTGCTAATAGAGGCATGTTAGGAGACTTAGCAGTTAGTAATGGTATATGGTCATGGATGCGACTTAAATAAGAGCATTGGGTGGGGAGAACAATACCTGACGTATGGACTTCTTTGCACTTTCCTGATTACCTGTGCGCTCCTCCGGAGATGCAAGCTCCAGGTGCCCTCTGACGTTTCCCAGAGCGTTATGGACGTACCCCATTGCACATGATGCCCTCTGACGATCTTCGGACGTTACGGACGTAGGCCCCTTGTGCCCTATATGGGGACTATGCCAATCCCATTTACAGCCAGGGCTCATGCGTCGAAAGGATTGTTTCTCAACTGCATGTTCACTTTAGTACGGTTAGGTTACCTTATTAATGTCATGTCACTTACTTTTATTTGTGGCATATTTTATATTCAGTATTTATATGACATGTTGTTTATTGCATCTTGTTACGTCCCTCCGAGGACCTGGTGAATTCTCCAGGTGTGCGTTTGTGGTTTTCGTAGGTGCGCTTTCCATGGCCATATTTTCCTCTCTTCTTTCGAGGGATTGCACTTGGATCGCCTTCGCATCGCTCGACAAAATTCTTTTAACATGTATTTCTCTCTTTCTAGTTGGTAATGGATTTGTCTCCGCCCAACAACTTGTAAATGATAATTCATGAGTTTATTATAAATTCTTTCTCCTTTATTTGTGGATGAGATTAGTGTCACGGATTACTGCATTTTACAGCTTATATATACATACGAAGGTTTCATATATTGGAGTTACTTCGTATATATGCAGCTAGCATGTCGACGTACTTAGTCCTAAGTATTTTGGGACTGGGACGTTACATTAGGCTTGGTGAAATGTCTAGGAAGCCCTTTCTCAACTTGTCATGACAATTTCTAGAGAAAAGGCTTTCTTCTAATTAGGTGTTTAGCCTAATTTCTAAATGACTTGCTAGTCTAACTAAAGACTAACTAACTTAATAAAATTGGTTTGATGATTGTCTAATCTCACTAATTAGGTCCACTAGGGTCACTAACAATTATTCTAACTAATGGCTAACCACTACTCATCTTCAATAAAAGCATATGCACTATATTTATTATTACCGTAATTAATTCAAAAATATAATTACTAATTTTGAAAAATAGATTTATCGCTCAAAATATAATTTGAATTCACAATAATAATAAGAATTAGAAAAAGTCAAAAATATCCCTCTTCGGGAAAGTGATAGTTACAGAAAGACCTAAATTTGAACAATGAGGAAAGACTAGACAACAATGGATGAGAAATTTTTGATCGAAATTTTTAGATTTGGTATTATGAGAATAAATGCAAATAACATTAAGGGATCGATAAAGTTAAAGATTTTTGTAAAGGATTCATAACCAGTTAAGCAAGAATTTTAACCGATATTTTAGGTCAGTGTTTTCAACTAGCTATTCCTTTCTTCTTCCTTCTTGTATCGATTCATGACTAGTAAATTTCAATAATTACCTTATTCCATCTTCCTAAATTTTAATCATACCTAGATGATCTTGCATGACTATGTAATTTTTGTGACTATATTTTTAATCGTGCCTAAGTTTTGATCATCAATCGTGCCTATATGACCTTAAAATTTGATTTTGATCGTGTCTAGATTCTTTTAATCGATCATTCTATAATTAGATTTTAATTCTATCGTGACTTGATGATCTGAATTTTATTCTTGATTGTGCGTAAATGATTTTGAATATAACAAGATGGTTTTAACTATTCTTAGTCGTGCCAAATCATATCAATTCGGTATTTGATCGTGCCTAGGTAATTTTGACTATTTTTTTTGATCATGTTATGATTGTACTTCTAACCATGCCAATCTTAAGTTTCGAGAACAAAATTTCTTTTAAGAATAATAGACTTGTAACTCCTTATATTTGTAAAATCATTTTTTAGATTTTTCAAAAATTTCTGAAATTCTATTTGAAAATCCTAAATTTTCTTAATTAAATAAATGGTTCCGAAGTGGAGAATCTATTATCTAATTACTTCTTTCCCTTAATTAACTAATGACTAATTAACTAATTAGTTATTACTAATTATTGGTTATCTAGTGTTAACTATTCGTTAGTGGTTAGTTAGGGGTTTATTAATCACCTCTTGTCACGCCCCATAACCAGAATATGAAGAGCGGGAGACAGACATAGCTAGCTACCTACATTGAATTACAACCCACCTCGTAATACGGTCACAGCTGTCTAGATGCATGAGGGTTTATCTACAAGCCAACACTCTTATGGTCAAGAACAAGCCTAGTGTCTCAATCTCAAGCAAGCAAATAATTGTTACAAGATGTTAGATCATCAGACATACAAAGTAAGGCACCCCAAACATTACATATTCAGATCATCATGAAGCTAGTCATACAAAATGCAAAGACTAGCAAGAGTTAAGTCATATATGATCAACCCTAGGATTTGCCAATCATGTAACAGCCCTTAGAAAGACAGAAATTAAAATTTCAACACGAGCTAACACATGCTCGGCGACTAAATGCCTCAAAAGAATAAGTTACAATAGAGTGGGAGAGCAAAATAAGAAAATCCACTCATTGCCACGGTTACGTCTAGTGTTCACCATCTGGCTGGAAGGCAAGTAGATCCCCGGGTGCTACTCCGAAATCTGGTCAACTCCGAAATCTGGCCATACAAAACTAGCTGGATTAGAACCCAGAAAGAGCAAATGCCACAAGGGAGGCTCCATTTAGGAACTAAAACCAGCATAAAATGAATAAAAGAACCGATAAATGAACATAATTAAATAACATGAAAGACAGAGTTAAAAGAACATACTAGCTTGTATTAGGAAAACAAGAGGTGGAATATAATTCCCATGTTAATCCTGAGACAATCATGCAAGCACGGCCAATCAAGTCCTACGGTTTGCTATCATTAGCTGACTAGGGTTATCACAGGCCTAGTTACTAACAAGATGCAGTTGAGATGTTCCTGCAGTCACAAGCCCTACAGACTATCCAGGTTATTCAGGTGAGGTTACAAGAGTTTATCAAGAACTAAGAGAATTATTAGCTTTACAAGGAGTACAACACATGAAAGTGTGCTGGAAATGTGCCCTACTCGACGGCAGGCTACAAGTCCACAGGTGTGGTCGGGATAACGGGATCATCTGTAACTGAAAAATCTTTCTATATGAACTACTTGATCAATCTAATCGTTTAACCTAGTCAGATTCATTATGAATTTCTGACAGTGATAACCAGGAATCCATGTCCTAGACATGATGCAAGACGAAACATGTAGCTTCTTCAGTCACAATAAAGAAAATCAACCACGGTGTCAAGACAAGAGTTACACTTAGCAAGTCAGAATTGGCTGTCGCAACAGCGATCAAGATTATATATGTCATGTCAGGTTTACTTGTCACTTGTCAGGAGTACTTATCAGGAGTGCGCATCGACGGGACACTATCAAGATTATTAGGATGGGATCATATTATCACGTTCAAGTTCGAGTTCAAGTTACTAGCTTAAGATTATCAAGTCGGGTCGTCGCAATTTAGGCCAATTACAGAAAACATGCAGAAAAGATCAAAAAATGTGATTGAAACTATCAGTTGCATATGAACTTCAGTTAAGGTGAAACAAGAATATTCTTGAAGCCAATATGAAGATCTATAACTTTTATGTTTTGAGTTTTTCAAGATTCTAGCTACAAAAAAGCTTAAACAGGCAAAAATGGCCATTCCAGCGCGCGCGGACAAAACTGGCCACGACGCGTGAGGCGCGAGAGCACGGCGCGCAAGCGCACGACAAATGAATCTCGCAGGCATGCGGTCGCGAAACACGCAGCACAAGGATGCACGGCGTACAGAGCGCAAGATCACGGTGTACAGTCGTGCGATAAACGAATCACGCAGGTGTGCGTCCGCGAAACGCGCAGCGCACGGATGCACGGCCCGTGGGGCATGAGAGCTCGGTACGCGACCAACGAATCGTGCAGGCGCGCAACGCACGAAACACGCAGCACGCGGATGCACGACACACGGGACACGAGAGTATGGCGCACGGCCAATGAATCGCGTAGGCGTGCGGCACTGTTCATCGTCCCAACAGCACCGAAGATGTACGGGAACCCATGAACACGAAAAATGCCATAAATTTTCTAAAAGAAATCAAAATTAAGTGGTTCAAAAGCCAAAATTGGGTAGAATAAAATTTCCCACAACATGGAACCATTAGTTTTCGAAAATACCAAGTTTTTAGAGATGATAACCAAGAAAAACAAGAAAAGTTTAAAACTTTGATCTACAAAAATATATCCATCAAAACTAAAAATCTCAAGTTCTAAAGATGCTTAGATTCATGCATGGAAGGAGATAGAACAATAAAAATAAAGATCCATCATGAAACAAGTTATACTCGCCTAGGGTTTGGCAGGTGGGAGGAGTAAATGAAGATAAAAAAAGTAAATAAAATTAATGGAGGGGAGAGAGGAGTTTGGTATATATATCATCCCTCTCATCTCAACCCAAACCAAACCAAACCAAGCAAAGCCAAGCCAAGTTGAACCAAGGTGAACCAAACCAAGTCAAGGTTAAACCAAGACTAGGCTAAGCAAGACAAGTCAAAATACGAGTCACCTGACAAATGTCAGAATTTTGTATACGCATACTGAAATACGTATAACGGAAAACGGGAGTGATAACTCTACCTACCTAAAAAGAATTTTGTGCTCAAAATTTATCAAGAGGCTAGAGATGTCGGGGCAAGATATACTAACTATAGGCAATCCATGCCTAGCAGTCAATCAAACAATCATTCATGCAAGCAAGAAATTAAAAGCATAAGACATAAGGAAGACATTATACCTTATGAGTCAAACATGTGTGGATATCTCAATCGGATATCATCCTCATATTCCTAAGTTGACTCACCCAAAGAGTGATGACCCCAAGCAACACGGACTAAACTAATAGTCTTATTCTTGAGTATCTTTTTCCTTCGGTCCAATATGGATACGGGCCTTTCCTCATACGAAAGGCTGGTACCAACAACCAATTCCGAATGATCGAGAATATAGCTCAGATCTGGGATATACCGTCGTAATTAGGATACATGGAATACGTCATGTACCTCACGTAGCGACGACGAAAGAGTGAGACAATATGACACATCACCTACTCGCTCGAGAATATCAAACGACCCTATATACCTAGGACTAAGCTTTTCCCATATGCCAAATCGAATGACGCCACGGGTAGGCGAGATCCTAAGGAATACGTGGTCGCCGATAGAAAACTCAAAAGGACGTCGATAAAAATTGGCCCAATGGCGTTGACGATCTTGGGCAACTCGAAGATGATCGATAACTTGTCTGACCACCTCGATAGTCTGAGTAACCATTTTTGGACCAAGCATTTGCCTCTCGCCGATATCATCCCAGGCTAAAGGTGATATGTACTTCCTGCCATATAGTGCCTCAAATTGTGCCATCTGGATACTGGCCTGGAAACTGTTATTGTAGGAGAACTCCACTAGATGTAGGTGGTCTTTCCATGAACCACCAAAGTCAAGTGTATATGATAGTAACATATCTTCAAGAGTTTGAATTGTGCGCTCTGACTGACCATCTGTCTACGGATGATAAGCTAAACTAAACTTGAGACGAGTTCCTAAACTCTCTTGGAGACTCTGCCAAAAGTGTGATGCAAATCTCGAATCTTTGTCGGATACGATACTCACTGGCACTCTATACAATTTGACTATCTGTTTGAGGTACATCTCTGCAAGCTAATCCGTTGACTGACTAATTCTGAAAGGAAGAAAATGAGCCACTTTAGTGAGTCTATCAACTATAACCCATATAACATCCCTTCCAGCTGGGGATTTAGGTAACCCAGTTACAAATCTATGGTAATATGCTCCAATTTCCATTATGGGTTCGATAAAGGTTGAAGAAGTCCAGCTGATCTCTGATGTTCAGTTTTAACCTGTTGGCAAACTAAACAACGAGAGGCAAACCGAGCTATCTCCCTCTTCATGCCATTCCACCAGAAATGCTGACGGATATTATGCTACATCTTCATACCACCCGGATGAATTGAATACTGTGAACTGTGAGCCTCCGCCATAATCTTTTGCCTGATGTCACCACTGGATACACAAAGAAGCCTTCCATATCGGAGTGTGCCATTTTCGTAAATGCATAGTTCTGCTCTCCGTCTTGCTTTACATTCAGCCCTAAGTCGCTGAAGCTTATAATCCGTTGATTGAGCTATCTTAATTCTCTCAACTATGCTGGACTGAACTTGCATACTGACTATCAATGCCATATTGGTAGGGAGAACTATCTCTATTCTCATCTTCTGAAGATCCGCTAATAACTCTGGCTGTGCTGTGAGAAAATAAGCTCTGGCTCTTCTACTTAACGTATCTGCAACTACGTTGGCCTTCCCAGGATGATACTGCAGGTTGATGTCATAATCCATTAGTAATTCTAGCCATCTTCTATGATGCATACTAAGATCCTTCTGGTTAAACACATACTTAAGACTCTTGTGATCGATAAAAATCTCTACCCGATCTCGATACAAGTAATACCTCCAAAGCTTAAGTACGAAAACCACCGCTGCTAACTCCAAGTCATGGGTTGGATAATTCCTCTCATGATCACGAAGCTATCGTGACACATCAGCTACTACCTTGCTATGCTGCATTAAGATGCATCCTAATCCTCTGTCTGAAGCATCACAATAAACTGAAAATCCTCCAGTCCTATCTGGAAGCGTTATAATGGGTGCCGTCATCAATCCTTGCTTTAACTTCTCGAATGAACTCTGGCACTCTGCTGTCCAAGCAAACTGCACATCTTTCCAGGTCAACTGCGTCAAGGGCGCTAAAATTCGAGCGAAGTCTGATACAAATTGCCGGTAATAGCCCGCCAATCCTAGAAAACTGCAAACTTCTGCAATGGTGCTAGGTACTGGCCATGTCTCTATAGCTACTATCTTCTGAGGGTCCACTTCCATTCCATCTCTGGTGATGATATGACCTAAGTACGAAATACGATCAAGCCAATATTTGCACTTGCTAAACTTCACATACAACTGGTGCTCTCTGAGAATCTGAAGGACTACTCGGAGATGTTGCTCATGCTCTGCCTCACTCTTGCTATAGACCAAGATATCGTCTATAAATACTATCACAAACTGATCTAAATAAGGCATGAATATGCGATTCATGAGATCTATGAATGCTGCTGGCGTATTGGTCGCTCCGAATGGCATAACGAGAAACTCCTAATGTCCATATCTAGATCTGAATCCTGTCTTCGGGATATCTTGCTTTCTGACTCTGATCTGATGGTACCCTGACCACAAGTCAATCTTCAAGAATAATGCTGGCCCACTGAGTTGATCGAATAAATCATCTATCCTTGGTAGGGGATATTTGTTCTTGATTGTTACAGAATTCAAGGTACGATAATCAATACATAATCTTGACGTACCATCCTTTTTTCCACAAGAAGCATCGGGGCTCCCCAAGGCGATCCTCTAGCACAAATGAATCTCTTGGTTCTGAGTTCTTCAATCATCTTGTACAGGATCTCCTATTCTGATGGTGCCATTCTGTAGACTCTCTTTGATACTAATGCCGTCCCTAGAATCAAATCAATAGTGAACTCTATATCTCTCTCTGGCGGCATGCCTGGAAGCTCTTTGGGAAATACGTCAGAGAATTCTTCTACTACTCTGAGAAACTGAACTGCTTCTGCTACTGCCATCCGCAAGATCGACGGAGAAGGTTCTACTTCGCCTCTGAAAAATAAAAACTCTTCTTCGTCGGGAATACCAAAAATAATCCTGCCAACATGGCAGTCTATTCTTGCATATTAATCCTTCAATAGTCCATTTCTAGGACCGCATCATAGTCAGCCATTAAAAATTTGATCAATCTAGCGGGGAACTCTCTACCGATAACTACGATTCGACACGAGAAAAAGACTCTATCTACTCCCACAAGACCGTTACCAGTAAGTATATTGTGCCTTACTAATAATGACTCGAGCTCCAGTCCTATCCGTATTACGAATCGTGCAGACATAAATGAATGTGATGCACCCGAATCAAATAATATTGGTGCTAGAAAAGAGTTGACAAGAATGGTACCTGCCACCACCTCACCTAATGCCAATTCTTCTGCTACTGTCAGAGCCATAGCTTGACCCTGTCCTCTTGGTGCTGGTTTCCTCTGTTGGTGATCTCTCTACCTGTTCTGAATCTGAGCTTGGGCCTGAGCATATTATTGAGCCTGAGACGGTAACGGCCTCGGAGGCTGGTAATGCTGCTGCACTGGTGCTGGTGCCATAATCGATGGACTGGTTAGGGTTGATGAAGATGAGCTGGCTCTATGCGGATAAGACCCAATTCTATGATCTGGTGCCCCACAAGCCAAACACAATCCCTGTACTCTGCGACATTCTAATACCACGTGCCCAGGCTTCCTACAATGAGAGTAGCCCATTGCGGAAGATTGCTTCTGCTTCTGTTGCTGAGGGTACGTCAGAGTCGAGTGTTGGACTGACAAAACTATGGTTGCCCTTCTAAAAGCTCCAATTGTCAATGTTTTAGCTGCCGGGGCCGGGGCTGATGACTGAGATAACTGTCCATGAGGCCTCTTCCGTCCTCCGTTCGATCTACTATCCTCTGGAAGGTATATTCATGCCGCCTTGCCGCTCACAAAACTATATCAAATGTTTGGTGCTCAAACTGCTCCACTGCCAGAATAATCTCTAGGTGGAGTCCCTGTTGAAATTGCTGTGCACGGTCCAATTCGGTCGACACCAAGGTGGGAGCAAACCGACCAAGTCTTAAAAACTCGGTCTTATAACCATCAACCGTCCTTCCCATTTACTTGAGGTTGCTGAATCTTGTCTTCCGATCATACCGAGCTACTGCATCAAAGTACTTTATCTGAAACTGGTCACTGAATACCGTCCACAAGACATGCATCACCAAACTAACTGCTAGCATCGCCCACCAGCTCGGGCTGAGTCCAATAATTGCAGGCGCACAACGGCCACCTTTTCGTCCTCTGGAATCCTAGCTGCCTCCAGAATGACCTCTATATCTTGAAGCCATACGTCAGTAGCAACCGTATCTTCACTGCCGTCAAAGAAAGGAGGGTTCATGCGCTTGAAGCTGTTAGCCGCATTGTTCTCTTGATAACCAACTCTGCCCATAGCTTCTTGTACTGTCTGCTGCAGGATATCGCCCCGACGATCTTGTGATGCAAGCAAGTCTCAGATGAGTCCCATCAGGACTCTATTGTCAGGATCTGCAGGCTGGGCTGACTGAACTGGTGGCTCTGGATTCCCGGAAGGCATGACTCGAGATGCTTCACCTGAGTGCTGGGTTTGATCCCCAGGTTGCTGCTGGTTTACTGAAGGTGCTCCACCCGGCTGATCGGTAGGACCAGGAACAATGTTACTGAAGAAAATGACATGGGGAACAATAAGGAATGACCAAGATAGATCAAGGATAAAGCACCTTATCAGGTCAAGATTAGAAAGCACGAGTAGAGATCAAGGGCGAATGCTGATTGAGATATTTATTTAGTAAAATCCTCACATATCTTGATTTACAAGACCTGCATGGGCCACTACTAAAACCATGTCACTCCCCAGAACCATAATATTAGAGAGCGGGGGATAGATACAGCCAGCTACGTACATTGAATTACAACCCACCTCGCAATACGGTCGTGGCTGTCTAGATGCATGAGGGTTTATCTACAAGCCAACAGTCTCTTATGGTTAAGAATAAGGCTATTGTCTCAATCTCAAGCAAGCAAATAATTGTTACAAGATGTTAGATCATCAGACATACAAAGTAAGGCATCCCAAATATTACATATTCAGATGATCATGAAGCTAGTCATACAAAATACGAAGACTAGCAAGAGTTAAGTCATACATGATCAACCCTAGGATTTGCCAATCATGTAACAGCCCTTAGGAAGACAGAAATTAAAGTTTTAATACGAGCTAACACATGCACGGCGGCTAAATGTCTCAAAAGAATAAGTTACAATAGAGTGGGAGAGTAAAATAAAAAAATCCACTCGTTGCCATGGTTACGTCTAGTGTTCACCATCTGGCTGGAAGGCAGGTAGATTTTCAGGTGCTACTCCAAAATCTGGCCATACAAAACCAGTTGGGTCAGAACCCAGAAAGAGAAAGTGCCACAAGGGAGGCTCAATTTTGGAACTAAAACCAGCATAAAATGAATAGAAGAACCGATAAATAAACATAATTAAATAACATGAAAGACAAAGTTAAAAGAACACACTAGCTTGCCTTAGGAAAACAAGAGGTGGAATATAATTCCCATGTTAATTCTGAGACAATCATGCAAGCACGGCCAATCAAGTCCTACGGTTTGCTATCATTATCTAACTAGGGTTATCGCATGCCTAGTTACTAACAAGATGCAGTTGAGATATTCCTGCAGTCACAAGCCCTACAGACTATCCAGGTTATCCAGGTGAGGTTACAAGAGTTTATCAAGAATTAAAAAAATTATTAGCTTTACAAGGAGTGCAACACATGACAGTGTGCTGGAAATATGCCCTACTCGACGGCAGGCTACAAGTCCACAGGTGTGGCCGGGATAACGGGATCGCCTGTAACTGGAAAATCTCTCTATATGAACTCATTGATCAATCTAGTCGTTTAACCTAGTCAGGTTCATTATGAATTTCTGACCGTGGTAACCAGGAATCCATGTCCTAGACATGATGCAAGACGAGACATGTAGCTTGTTCAGTCATAATCAGGAAAATTAACCACGGTGTCAAGACAAGAGTTACACTTAGCAAGTCAGGATTGGCTGTCGCAACAACGATCAAGATTATACATGTCATGTCAGGTTTACTTGTCACTTGTCAGGAGTACTTGTCAGGAGTGCATCTCGACGGGCCACTATCAAGATCATCAAGACGGGATCATATTATCACGTTAAAGTTCGGGTTCAAGTTACTAGCTCAAGATTATCAAGCCGGGTCGTTACAATTTTGGCCAAGTACAGAAAACATGTAAAGAAGATCAAAAACTGTGATTGAAAATATTAGTCGCATATGAACTTCAGTTAAGGTGAAACAAAATATTCTTGAAACCAAGACGAAGACCTACAACTTTCATGTTTTGAGTTTTTAAAGATGTATGAGCTCAAAAGTAAATGGGTGCCACTCTTAAAAAGGCGCCAGCATCAGATAGCGCCTGGTTATAGGTTGTATGATACTCAGGTTGTGCCAAAGTCAGGGTGCGTGAGTCCCACATAGCAATCTTCCTTGAGAAGCTATAACGTAAGTCATGACTACTGACAGCTCGATAGTCGAAGAATATCTCTTCGAATTTCGGGAAGCACGGTGCTCGAGAAGACTATATCAATTTTTAATAAATGTAGACAGCTGTCTTGTGCCAGTCATCAAGTGGCACGAGGTAGTTACTGAAGACTTAACAGTAAGGGACGCTAGTCATCAGGTTACGCCCGGTACAACCTATCAAACTAGTGCCACTTAACCAATTTTCGTCCAGAAGCAAAATGACGTGGCGCGCATGCCACTAATCTCGAAGAATGTGTCCACTATGCTGCCTACAACCATGTGCATCTCACTCAAAAAATGTCATGTGTCCCCAACAGTTCAAGTAACCGTTCGTACAACTGGATAGGTGGCGCGCATCACACAGTGCGCGCAACTCAGAAACAGTTATTTCAGAACTCTATAAATAGAGTTTCAAATCAGTTCTAAAGGATAACAAATGATCATAATCTACTAACAAAGTGCTGCTGTATTCTCTAGAGGCTTGTGTCTTCAATATCATATCGTCAAAGTGATAAAGTGATCATCTTCTGATCAGATTCCTACAGTTCTACTTTCCTAGAATTCAAGTGTACTCATTGTACTTTTCTTCTTATTAGTTTGTAAAGCAAACTTTTGTTTTTTGCAAACAAAATGGCAACTCTGCTGGGGACGACTTTCTCCTCCGACGAGAAAGTGACAACTCAATGTGATACCACATCGATCGGCAAGACGCAGAAGTCCTTGGTAGTGCAAGTTGACCAAACAGCCTACGAAGACCTGATCAGTGCTGGGGGTGCTAGGCACGCCACTGTGGCTAACAAGAACAAGGTACGCGCCGTATGGACTCCCAAGTCCTCAATAGCACCAATCACTGCTTCTGCACAAGCTGCACCAACCGTCTTTCTAGCATAAAATAAGGGGAAACACTTTTTAGCTACTCCCTCTTCTTCTCCAGTTCTGAACTCGGAGGAGAACCTATCTAGTGAGGCTATTAGACAAAATAAAAGAAAGCGTCCTTTGGCCTTTCTTCATTTTGCACAAGCTGTGCCTATTCCTGTCCTGGCACAAAACAAGGAGAAATACTTTTTAGCTACTCCCTCTTCTTTCCCAAGGCTGAATTTTGTTGGGAATACATCTACTACTGCCCTGGCGTAGAACAAAGGAAAGCGCCCTTTGGTGTTTCCTCATTCTTCCCCGGTCCTTGACTCGGTGGAAAATATTCCTGATTGCGCCCTTGCGCCAATCAGTCCTAAAGCTCTTTTGGGCAAAAACTCGACTCATCTTGACAAAGACAATCAAATATCTGGCAAGAAAGTAAGTTCTATTCAAAATAAACTTTTTGCTACCCAGTTATGCCACTCCAAGTGCACATAAATGGGGTACACAGAGCAAAAAGGCATTATGCCTACTTCTAAGAATTCAAGTCAGGATCTGCCAACCCTGCGCATCTCGAGATTCAAACAAAAAAAGCTGATGGTGTCTCAAACAGGCACACAGGTGGCGCACCTATCTGACTTGCGTGCCTATCTCAATAAGTGCCAGTCAGGATCAATTTCAGCAAGTCATAATGCGTGTTGATTGCAGTCTGTGCTAGTAGCCAACTTGCGCTATAGGAAGACTTCTGAAGTCAAGAATCCTCTTACCTATGCCAATTAGCTCAGCAGCTCCTTGTACGCTCAGGGTACAGGGCACCTCAAGAATCAAAATCATGTTCCCAATATCATTAAGGAATATATATCTCTAACTTTTCCTTATCCTGTCGTTGTAACCGATCTTCGTGAACTTCTTGTACAGAAACGAAAGATCGCAATGGCGTCTTGTCCATCTATAGTTCCACAACAAGACCATCATTGTAATTATCACCATGAAGTAGTCATTAAATGTTGCTGCCAGCCAGCTAAGTGGTCTGTCTTTGACATTTGAACTATGTTCACACTCCTGAACCTGAGATAGTGAGTAAAGATGAATTGTTGTACGCTTCAGTCAATATGGCACCTCGAAGTACTGGGGGTAGAAAGCGTCCGAGACGCGATGCATCCCGCAACTCCAGTCAATAATACTTGGATCGGATTCGTGACTCCGACGAAGGAGTCTACCAACATACCAGATCAAGAAGCCGAGGAACATTCGATCAAAGGAATCTTCCTTCCGACCGAGAAACAATCGGTCAAAGGAATCTTACTAATTCTGATCAAGATTCTTCCAGTCAAAGGGATCTTCCTATCCCTTGTCCTGGGGGTAGTTCCTTGCATGACTTTGATGCCGACAGTAAAAGCTCCGAACATACCATCTTTTCCACCAGCTCTTCTTTACTAGCCAGAGAAGTAACTGCCTATGTCATTAACGAAGAACAAGATGCATCTAGATCCGGTAGTCAGGAGCAAAGAATCGCCTCTTTAGAGGCTAGCTTAAAAAACATGGCTAAAATGATGGCAAGCATGCATGCTATAATTGTGGCACAATACACTAGTCTGCCGGTTGCGAATCTAATTCCAATCCAAGAACAGGTAACGGCATCTGCTCCCACCAATGCTGGTCAGGGGATACAATCTCCTCACAATGCTACGGTAACAACTTCGAGTCTTTCTGGTGCTGGGGGTGGTGCATATCATGCAGTCCCTCCTCCTAACATACCGAATCAGTCCACTGCTCCCCAAGTATCGGGAGACGCTAATGAGACCGTAAATATTTTGCGTACTCAATTCGAAGCCTTCAAACAGAAGGACGACCTACATAAACTTAGGATCAAACAACCTTATCCCATAGAATTGAAAGAAGTCCAGTTTTCATCCAAATACAAACCTCCTACCATTATGCTGTTTGATGGCAGTACATTCCTAAGCCAGTACCTCAACCACTTCGAGGTAATGACTGATCAACTTCAGCCAAACGATGCTCTACTCACTAGGATATTTGTTGGATGTTTAGCTGGTACGGCTTATGAATGGTATCGTAGTTTACCAGACGGTTGCATAACTTCCTTTGCTGGTTTAAACAAATATTCCTTGAACGATTTTATGAGGGAACAAATAACATGACTATGTCAGCCCTCATCAAGATCAAACAACGGCCTAATGAAACTGTCGAACGTTTTATTGAACGCTTTTGCCGTGAGGCACTCAAAATGCCTCTGGGAACTCCAGATGCTCTGACTATAGACATATGCAAATCAAATTTGTAGCCTATACTCAGCATGTGGACTGGATCCAGATAATTCAAGGACTGGCCTTCCTTTATTGTGAATGCCAGAGCAGCCGAAGAGAGTGCTGACAAGTTAAGCAATTAGGCATCCAGATGCCTAACCTCTACAGAGATGAACATTCTGCATCTATTAGCGGTGGCCGTCAGAATAATCGCAAGTAAAGAGGCTCTGGCCATCAATATTAAAGGCACAGAAACTATAGCCGTCAACATAGGTCAATCAACACCTACTACGGTGGCACCACCACAGAGGGCACCACGTCCGAAGGAAGAATACTCCTTTGACGAGGATGATGTCATGAACATCTTCGATTGCTTGATCAAGAACAATAAACTTCAGCTTCCCGACGCAAAGCGGCCAGAAGAAGTAGGTAAAAATGATCATCCTAAATATTGTGTGTATCATTGGTTCATTGGACATACAACTGGAGCATGCTATGTGCTCAAAGGAAAGATTCAAGAGATGATTAAAGCTGGCATAATCACTCTTCAGCAGGACGAGAAGACTGTGACTGCTAACATCGTCTTTCTACAGTTTGGCGACTTTTCTGCTCAACTTGTGCAGGATGGAGTCGTTCCTATCTCGAAAGCTACTCTGGAGATTGACAATCTCCCGTCCGCATGATGCGATGGTCTTATTCCTTTGTCAACTGATAAGGGGCAAATTATGTGGATCCATCCTAATTTGGTGTCTGACTTTGAGATACCTTCTTCGTCCATAAAATCCAAGAAAGCAACTAAATACAAGTCATGTCACATGACTTCATTGGGTGATCACCATCTTCTACTTTAACCGCAACCTTTATCTCGACAGCAAATTCTTATTCTTCTTATGAGACGATGCTACCGAAGCCGGAGAACAGTTATCAACCAGCCTTCCATTTATATAGTCAACAGTCCTGAAAACTAATGACGAAGATGGGATATGACCTGGAGAAAACCCCTGGCTTGAACCATGGAAGAGGATCTCCTATACCTCTTTCCCTACGCCTTCAACACAATCAGTCTCGTATTGGCTTGGGGTTCTGGATAAACTTTTTTTATCTTGTCAAAGGAAGCTTTCCAAAGGCAAGGCTCGAATGAAGGATTACAACATGATTTCCTTCGCACCAGCTTCAGAAGAAGAAGCCCTAATCGGTACCAGATCTGGAAGACTCTATCTTAGAGACTATCCAGAAGGTTAAGAGGTCCCTACTCTGAGTTCTGATAAACCTCTATTAGCTTCTTCGCATGATGTCAATGTTCCATCATTTTCATCGCCTCCAGTGGAACCGACTCCTCTCAAGCCAACAACGACCAACAAAGGAAAACAACCAGTTTGCTTCGATAAAATATTAAAAAACTCTATTTCTTGGACTTGGGAGACCATATAACTTCGATATATTAGCTCAACTATCCAGCACCCTGGCGAGGTTATCAATCTTTGAGCTCTTGTGTCTTTCGAAGGAAACTCGAGAAACACTAAGCGAAGCTTTGATTCAAGCTGATACTTGTCTAGCAATCCTCAAGAAACCAGACGAGGAACCTATGACATGTTTTTACTGTCATAATATAATGGAGTTGATTCCCAATATCACCTTCACACAATATGACATGCTCCTAGAAGACAATCGACATGAACGACCTTTATACTACACAGGATATTTTGATACAATGAAGGTTGATCGTATCCTGATTGATCCTGGATCTGCACTTAGTATTATGCCAAAAACTTTACTGGATGCCTTTAAAATCCCAGTGTATAATCTCTCTACAACAATCACGACTATCTTGGGATTCAATTCCGGGAGAAGTGAACCACTAGAAAAGATTCGCCTGAAAGTTCAAATCGACAATCTTCGCACAAAAGTCACTTTTTATGTGATTGATAATCATGGCTCCTACAATGCTTTGTTAGGGAGACCATGATTGCATGAACATAACATCGTACCATCTACTCTCCATTAGTGCTTCAAATATGTCGATGATAATAGAGAAGTTAGGAAGGAAGTGGCCGATCTTAATCCCTTCCGAGGTGTCGAGGAATACTGTGCTGACTCCAGAATGTATAAAGAAGAATTCATGAAGGTCGTACTGGCCATGGATACCGAGAAAGATCAGAGGGACACCCCAGATGATATTCTTATGATTCCAGTTAAAGGACACACTTCTCATCCTTCGTCTTCTCAGACGTTAACCATCCATCTCTTCTCTCATGCTAAGCCTCTTCTTGCTGAAAAGAGGGAACAAAGGGAACTCACTTCTTCTGAGCCTCTTGTTATCGACCTCCGTCATAACAAGCATTGTAACCCCTCTTTCCGGAATTTTTATAATTTTTTAAATTTATTTATTTGAATTAAATGGTGATTTTAGAATTTTTTATAAATAATTATTTAGTTAATTATTACGATAGATGACTTTAGCCATAGTGGAATTTTGGGGTACAAGATGACTAGAAATCGTGGCACGGATAGTGCAATGGCGTACTTTGACTAGAGTATTAGCCCTGGTAGGGAAGGCCGAGCCATAATGATGTCCTAACTAGGAAAACCAGGCCGAGTTGCGACATAACCCTTACCAATGGTTTATTTATTTAATAATTATATTATTGAGTTTAAGGGGACCCGGTTGTACCTAACTAGTCCAGATTGGACCCAAAGCAAGTCCAAGTCCATGTAGTCATGCGATACGTCCAATGACAGTCGTATTGATGAAATTTGGTATGAGGGTGTTGTAATTCGTTTTAATGGTTTAATGAATATTTCTTAAGTATTCGTATTTTAAATATTATAAATATTATTATTAGTGTTATTCAGTGACTTTTGTATAAAATAGATCCTCGTATATTTTGGGATTTTTTAGACTGTATATATTGGTATATACGCCTTTATTTGGTTTATTAAATTTCGTTATTATTATTATTATTATTATTTTATTTTATTATCAAGGTTATTATTATATAATAATAATATTATTATTATTGGTGATATTATATTTGTCAAATAAACGTTATATATATATATATATATATATATATATTTTATATATATATATATATATATATATATATATATATATATATATATATATATATATATATATATATTTATGTGTATATATATATATATATATATATATATATATATATATATATATATATATATATATATATATATATATATATATTCGTATTTATCAAAATAGGCCCTAATTTAGGAATGAAGAATGTGGGGTTTTATTTAGAATTTTTGGATATTATTATATTAGTATATATATGAACATATAGATAGATATATATAAATATGCATATGTATATATGTATAGTTTGTAAACGAAAAGGGAAAGGAATCAAGCACGGGAACTGTGGACCCAAAAATCCGTAATACCCACAAACCCATAGCCCACATTAGCTGCTAGCAATTCCATGTGAACCCGAGAGAGTTCCCAGCCCAGCCGAGAACCTGTGGGTTACATATACACAGTTATGTATATAACCGAGAGCACGAAAGAAGAAGAAAATCGTCGAAACCAAACCCTAACCTCCAACCGCCGTCACCACGACCACCCCGTGGTCCGGCGACCCACCCGCCGCCGGCAAAACCACCGCGCGCGGTCGGAGCCGCCGTGCGCAGAGCCGCGATCCGCGCGCGCGCCAAGCGACAGCAGAAGCGATACACCAAGGTACCAACTTCTCTCTTCCGTTTCTCCCTCGTCTCTCAACGAAAATTCGATCCGAAGGAAGTTTCAGAAAGCCCTCATGATGGACTTCAAGATCCTCTATTTAGTTGTAGATTTCTGTCTTTTAAATCGGGGTTAAAATCTGATCAAAAGTGGAAGTAAATTGGTAATTGCTGAATTCAGAATTTTTCGTTTTAAAATCCCAATTTGTTAGCCGATTTTCTTTCAAACCATACCCCGTCTCTAGAAGTCACCAACACGGAACTTTTTGAAAACATATACGCGAGTAAAACCCTTCGTTTACTTTATTTTTAATTGCTGTAAAGTAAAAGTTATCGAGCCGACAACTTGAGAGAAAAACTGTTTTTCAAAAACTCGAAAAATCTCCGATACCACGTGCGTCCCGCCAAATCGGGCGGTCGCGAACCGAACGCATCGAAAGGTGCGTAATGGCTTCGTGGTCGTGTGGGCTTTGACGGAATTCAAATTGGTTGCGTGTACGCGACGAATTTGATACGTATCCGTCGAAATTCACCGTATCGGCCTCTGTGCAAATTTCTTAATTACTTTGTGCACGCTCGTCAGATCGAGATAAAACTTGTGCCAACAGGACCGTATCATTTTTCTGGTCCTGTATACCAAGTTTGGTCCGATTCCATGGCAGTTGATTGGATCGCCGTTTTGCGGGCCCCACGGTCCGACTCGACGGATAATTTTGTGTACGGCCCGCTAGAATCCAACTCATGACATACGGTTGGGCTCGTATCGGAAAACTGGATCCGTAGACACATAGTTTGACGACTTTAGAGACCGTTGACTCTGGCACACTTTTCGGGGCAAAGCGGGTCCAACGACGGACACCGTTTTGATCCAAAATTACCGTTTTTCCCCTGTGTCCAGAATTAGACTTAAGGACAGGCAATCCTAACTAATTTGACTATTCTGAGATCATTGGTATTGTCTATTTCAGCATTCGGGGACTGTTATATGAGTTTTGACTATTGTGGCACATTGAGTAGTTCAGATTGTCGGTTTCACCAGCAGAGGACCACAGGCAGTACAGTTTATTGTCTACAATTCGATATTGATCTTTACTATATTTCATTGATTAGCTATTGGTTATGTGATTTTATATTCTATTATAAATTGTTGAGTCGGGAATGTGAAGTACCAACGATGTGTGATCTGACCTTAGACTGTGTAGACAGTGTAGATAGTGATTTATTATTGCAAAGTAGACAGTGTAGACAGTGATTTACTATTGCAAAGTAGATAGTATAGACAGTGATTTATTATTGCAATTAGACAGTATAAACAGTAATTTATTATTTCAAAGTAGACCTTGTTTCTTTATTGCATTATTTGCTGTAGACAGTGTAACTTTATACAGTATAGACAGTGTAACTTTAGACAGTGTAGACAGTGTAACTTTAGACAGTGTAGACAGTGTCGTGTAATTGTCCCGAGACCGATCACATATCAAAGGTACTTCTAACAGTTGGAAAAAGTATTTTGTGTCTATTTATTTGCTAATAGTTTTCCGTATTTTCTGTTTATTTTTAAAAACATGTAATTGATGTCTAACCTCTGTTGTATAGTCATTTTCATTTATTGAAATTGCATTCAGTGAATTGTGCTCGTTCCATTCCTGACTGAAAACCAATATTTTTCTGATTAGCCGTGGATTCACTTAGCATGGGAGATACGGGGTTACTTGCAGACAAAAGCCTAGAGACTAGCTAGATAGTGGAGTTGTAGTCATTCAAATATTGTACAAGTTTATATTTTTCTGTAAATATAAAACTTATGAATATTGTAAGTTAAATTAATTATGTGAATGAGCATTATTTGTGATTTTGATCTTCATGGCCGTGACAACGTTCTACCGCCGACACTGCGGCGTAGGCTGGCTTGGACACGTCTCGTATCCGTTTAAAAAAAAAGGGTACGGGTCGTGACAAGTTTTTGTAGTGGCCCATGCAGGTCTGTTTTCGCAAATCATGCGAACTCGTGATAGTACTTAAGTTAGTCGTACTATTACGAGCCTGCGACTAGGAAATGCTCATTCACGAATTAAGAATTAATTTAATTTAAGAGAAAGACTAGGACTAGGAGTCCCTTGTACAAAATTATCGATGGGTAGTCTAGGCCATACAATTTAGATGAGGAGTTATTAATTGTCTAGTTTGTCAGATCCCCATAGGTACACTATTACCTCTTGATAGGACGATATGATCCAATGTGGATAGACTATTCGCTTGGTGAGACAGGGCTTCATAGAGATAATGATCCAACCTTGATAAATTGTACAATTCTTTCTCTTTGTCCCTCTAGATATCATCCTCATATCTTAAACCGAATTGCCTATTTAGTTTCTTGTTGCCCTAAGAATTATCATTATATAATTTTTGCTTATGTTATCTATATACGAACCTCGAGTTAGTTTTGACCAAAGTTTTTCCTCAATGGTTTGAATATACATGAAAGAGATACTAGAATGTTTGTAGTTCTTTTGTCTTCGATTTGTTCCTCCCTGTGCAATCTTTTATTTTAAGGGTTGTGACCGATAGGAAATTACTTACGCTTTATTTCATAGCCACTTGTTTGAATCTCTAGAAGCTTATGAACTTTTACAGATTTTAGTTAAAGAAATGTTAGTTAACTCATAATGGCAGGACAGCAGCACACTGTCGCCATTTATTTGAATTATGGAGACTATGGATTCACTGCAGTCAGCAGCGCACTGGCGAAGCACGACCCCTAGAGTTAAAATTAGGTTAAGAAAATATAGGTTATAGAACATTCCTGAAACTATGGCTAGTGGTCTTCCTTGATCGTAGTTACCCTGGTGTCGAGGTAAGGTAGAGTATTTGATAGCACATCACCCCTGAATCACGGAACCAAGAGTTTACCACCGCCCGGGTATACGGACGAGGCATAACTCTCGGTGAAATGACTTCAGACATGATTACAAGTTATGATACTATAGAGGATAGGAAAATGCCATGTATGTCCCCTAGGATCCAAAACCAATACTAGAGGAAGTTCTGTAAGTTGGGTAGCACGTCTCCCGATCTAGCATTCCGTGGTCCTTGTGACCTATTGACGAGAATATTGATTGACGCTAATAGGTTTACCTAGAATATAGAATTTTGAGGTCCATAACCCATTAGTCGACCAAGGCCTTGGATAAGAAGATAGCAGGAAGACAGTATAAGCAAGAACATTGGATAAGGTTTAATTCTTACGTCAAAACTCGACACACTTGTGCCTTCTTTCAAAAATCTCGCAAACTTGTATTTTGACTACCTTAACCAATGCTGCTATTACAGCCTAGTTTTGCAAGCTCACTCTGTTCGCGAGCTTGATTCAAGACATATGTTTAGTGGGGACGCCTACTAACATATTGTCTACTCAGAATCGATGTATTACGGTCTGATCAACCGTAGTGCACTCAGTTCGCTCTCTCTTTGATTATCCCACGTGGAATGAGATTTTAAGGTATCATCTATGATCTCGTCCGTGACTGCATTGACAATTCCTTTTGAATTATACGTTCGCCTTTGAATCACGTAATTGTATGCAGTAACATCTTCCTTGAACTCTTTTATTATTTTTGTCTTTCACTGATTTGGAAAGATGGAAGGTCATAATTGGTAGAGTGATACAGAGTATCCCCATGGCTATGATAGTTGTATACCCAAGTATAGCTACCATCGGCCAGCCATGTGATTGAGTTACTCGTTCTCCTCTCGACCCTCAAACTACTATTAGGACTTTCAAGCCATCTGAATTTGAGGATGATTAAGATCTTTCCCTTGATCAAATGCCAACCTAGGAGACTACCTATACTCAGGAGACCAATTATTGTGAGCCTCTAATTAATTGTTTGAAGCTTGCTTTAACTGGAACCCTTGTGAAAATAGTCTGGAAGGCTCGACACAAATAGAAATTCATGACTCAGTTGTTAGAAATCTTTTCATATGATGTGCCTTAGAGAATGGTTACCCCGTCGATAACTCTTGTATACTATAGATGTGTATGTTCCTCTATTTCATTGACCCTGTGTCATTGTATACACTCGTTTCTCCATCTATTGAAGAACGATCCTTGACTTGACTTGTAACTACCGTACCCCGTTACGTTGTGCCTTATTCTTCATTAACAAGAGTCGAGGTACAATATCCGGACTTTGGAATACTTCTAACCACATTATTCCAAAACCCATGTCTTAGCTTCTCAGGTGGGTAAACTGTAAGCCTTCTAAAATTTTTAGGATATATGGGGATTACCGATTGAGGAGAATGATTTCCATAGGATGACGATTAGTGCCCTTGGACTTCCACTTTTCATTTAGATCATTTTGTGTCCCCGGCCGTGTCATTAATATTCGGAGCACGAGACTAACTGTTACCTTCCAACAAATTTTATATGCAAGTTCTAGACGAGTCCCCCTTTATCTAGGTATATCATGTCCCACTCAAACACGTCCCCTTGTACTTTATTTTTATGTTACGACTTTCAGGTAAAAAGGACTAGCTATAACCTTTACCATAATACTGATAAACTTCCCAACTACAATTAGAGACTCAATCTTGACTTAATTCATTCGACCCAATATATGGTGGTGATCTACTCGAACACACTACGCACATGTCAATAGTGTGTCACGCAATTGTGCCTTCTCGTGCTACTTAAACACAAAAGTCACGGAAGACACATTTTTGGGCTTTAGGGACCTAGCTAACCAACCAGACTGGCAACTAGCTCGACCACTTGGGTGAAAACCTATTCTAGGTTACCATAACCTAGTAGAAATAGTTTATCATTGGGACCTTGTTCAATCAATATAGATTGAAATCCAAGGTTCATACAACCAACGATTGATGTCCAATTAGGAAATCTATTAAGACCCAATAAAACCCATCCATGCATACGACAATATTTGGACTTTAAAACTGAATTATTTGAAATAGGTCCCTATACCTATTATCTACTCCCCACCCCTTAGAATGTGAGGTCATTCGTAACCCTTATTCCATCTACCTGGAAGTTGCGATACGATCTTGCGTTGCATTTATATCCCTTGCTCGTGTGTTTAAATAACCACGAAAAAGATCACAATCTTGATTCCTAAATTTCGTTCTATTATGGAACTGTTTAAAATTTTGAGAACGGAACTTCTGTATTGCACGGAGTGCAGGTCCCTCTTAGAAACGAAGGGTTCTTAGACTTAACAAGTGACTAGACGAGAGTAGCCACTCTAGCAAATAAGTTAATGGTTCATAGACTTCTTTCTGTCTGCACCATTGGATACTCTCTACCCCTCTAAAAATTTCATTTTTTTTACTCTCGATGGTTCTTCCTCATCTTCATGTCCTTTCTATTTCGGAGCGACGAAGGGTCATGCTTATTAGAATTTACCAGTATTTCTTAGCTACCTGTGTAAGTTTGTTGCTTGTTAAATTTTGGATTACTTGATAGATACGAGAGGATTATAGATACCATATGCCTAGATATTTGTTGGTAGGATTGTTAGCAACCAATTAGAAGATTTTAAGATTTTAGTTTGAGGAGTAGTGTGACCAAAGGTGGGTAGAAGTCCTCGGAGTTTCATAATTAAGAAATGGCTAGGAGAAGGATATAAACTATTTTTAAGGAATTAAAATTCGAGAAAATTAAGGTAATGGTAGATTTCCTTTTTGAATTTAAGGAATAATTACGAACTAGAATTTCGAGGACGAAATTATTTTAAGGTGGGTAGATTTGTAACCCCTCTTCCCGAAATTTTTATAATTTATTATATTTATTTATTTGAATTAAATGGTGATTTTAGAATTTTTTATAAATAATTATTTAGTTAATTATTATTATAGATGATTTTAGCCATAGTGGAGTTTTGGGGTACAAGGTGACTAGAAATCGTGGCACGGATAGTGCAATGGCGTGCTTTGACTAGAGTATTAGCCCTGGTAGGGAAGGCCGAGCCATAATGATGTCCTAACTAAGAAAACTAGGCCAAGTTGCGACATAACCCTTACCGATGGTTTATTTATTTAATAATTATATTATTGAGTTTAAGGGGACTCGGTTGTACCAAACTACTCCAGATTAGACCCAAAGCATGCCCAAGTCCATGTAGTCATGCGATACGTCCAATGACAGTCGTGTTGATGGAATTTGGTATGAGGGTGTTGTAATTCGTTTTAATGGTTTAATGAATATTTCTTAAGTATTCGTATTTTAAATATTATAAATATTATTATTAGTGTTATTCAGTGACTTTTGTATAAAATAGAACCTCGTATATTTTAGGATTTTTTAGACTGTATATATTGGTATATACGCCTTTATTTGGTTTATTGAATTTCGTTATTATTATTATTTTATTATCAAGGTTATTATTATATAATAATAATATTATTATTGGTGATATTATATTTGTCAAATAAATGTTATATATATATATTCGTATTTATCAATGAACATATAGATAGATATATATAAATATGCATATGTATATATGTATAGTTTATAAACGAAAAGGGAAAGGAATCAAGCACGGGAACTGACCCAAAAATCCGCAATACCCGAGAGAGTTCCCAGCCCAACCGAGAACCTGTGGGTTACATATACACAGTTATGTATATAACCGAGAGCATGAAAGAAGAAGAAAATCGTCGAAACCAAACCCTAACCTCCAACCGCCGTCACCACGACCACCCCGTGGTCCGGCGACCGACCCGCCGCCGGCAAAACCACCGCGCGCGGCCGGAGCTGCCGTGCGCAGAGCCGCGATCCGCGCGCGCGCCAAGCGACAACAGAAGCGATACACCAAGGTACCAACTTCTCTCTTTCGTTTCTCCCTCGTCTCTCAACAAAAATTCGATCCGAAGGATGTTTCAGAAAGCCCTCATGATGGACTTCGAGATCCTCTATTTAGTTGTAGATTTCTGTCTTTTAAATCGGGGTAAAAATCTGATCAAAAGTGGAAATAAATTGGTAATTGCTGAATTCTGAATTTTTTGTTTTAAAATCCCAACTTGTTAGCCGATTTTCTTTCAAACCATACCCCGTCTCTAGAAGTCACCAACACGAAACTTTTTGAAAACATATACGCGAGTAAAACCCTTCTTTTACTTTATTTTTAATTGCTGTAAAGTAAAAGTTATCGAGCCGACAACTTGAAAGAAAAACTATTTTTCAAAAACTCGAAAAATCTCCGATACCACGTGCGTCCCGCCAAACCGGGCGACTTGGTCGCAAACCGAATGCATCGAAAGGTGCGTAACGGCTTCGTAGTCGTGTGGACTTTGACGGAATTCAAATTGGTTGCGTGTGCGTGACGAATTTGATGCGTATCCGTCAAAATTCACCGTATCGACCTCTGTGCAAATTTCTCAATTACTTTGTGCACGCTCGTCAGATCGAGATGAAACTTGCGCCAACATGACCGTATCATTTTTCTGGTCCTGTATGCCAAGTTTGGTCCGATTCTAAGACAGTTGATTGGATCGCCGTTTTGCGGGCCCCATGGTCCGACTCGACGGGTGATTTTGTGTACGGCCCGTTGGAATCCAACTCTGGACATACGGTTGGGATCGTATCGGAAAACTGGATCCATAGACATGTAGTTTGACGACTTTAGAGACCGTTGACTCTGGCACGCTTTTTGGGGCAAAGCGGGTCCGACGGCGGACACCGTTTTGATCCAAAATTACTGTTTTGCCCCTGTGTCCAGAATTGGACTTAAGGACAAATAATCCAAGCTAATTTAACTATTCTGAGATCATTGGTATTGTCTATTTCAGCATCCGGGGACTGTTATACGAGTTTTGACTATTGTGGCACATTGAGTAGTTCAGATTGTCGGTTTCACCAGCAGAGGACCACAGGCGAGTACAGTTTATTGTCTGCATTTCAATATTGATCTTTACTATATTTTATTGATTGGCCATTGGTTATGTGATTTTATATTCTATTATAAATTGTTGAGTCAAGAATGTGAAGTACCAACGATGTGTGATCTGACCTTAGACAGTGTAGACAGTAATTTATTATTGCAAAGTAGACAGTGTAGACAGTGATTTACTATTGCAAAGTAGACAGTGTAGACAGTGATTTATTATTGCAATTAGACAGTGTAAACAGTGATTTATTATTTCAAAGTAGACCTTGTTTCTTTATTGCATTATTTGCTGTAGATAGTGTAACTTTATACAATGTAGACAGTGTAACTTTAGACAGTATAGACAGTGTAACTTTAGACAGTGTAGACAGTGTCGTATAATTGTTCCGAGACCGATCACATATCAAAGGTACTTCTAACAGTTGGGAAAAGTATTTTGTGTCTATTTATTTGCTAATGGTTTTCCGTATGTTCTGTTTATTTTCAAAAACATGTAATTGATGTCTAACCTCTGTTGTATAGTAATTTTCATTTATTAAAATTGCATTCAGTGAATTGTGCTCGTTCCATTCCTGACTGGAAACTAATATTTTTCAGGTTAGCCATGGATTCACTTAGCATGGGAGATACGGGGTTACTTGCAGACAAAGGCTAGAGACTAGCTAGATAGTGGAGTTGTAGTCATTCAAATATTGTACAAGTTTATATTTTTCTGTAAATGTAAAACTTATGAATATTGTAAGTTAAATTAATTATATGAATGAACATTATTTATGATTTTGATCTTCATGGCCGTGACAGCGTTCTACCGCCGACACTGCGGCGTAGGCTGGCTTGGACACGCCTCGTATCCGTTTTAAAAAAAAAGTCGTGACAAGCATTCTCCTTCTCCTTCTCCTCTGGTTATCAACCTTAGCAAGCCATCGACTAAGGTCAAAAGTCCTGTTGTAAATTATGATGTACAAATTAATAAAATAATATCTTCTTTACAGTATACTGATGTTATTTATTATACTCAATGTTACTTAAAAATGCTAGATAACTTCGAACCATTCACAATAGGAGCAGTTCAACCTCTCCAAGATGAAGTATCATTTGAACCAGCTCCAGATTCCTTCTTTCTAGTTCCTTCCATGAAGAAAGATGAACTTTCTATACTTTTTAGTAAAGGAACAGAGCAGAAGACTGCGTCCGATAGCGAGACTGAAAATGACGATAACGGGCGGCTCCAACTACGACGTTATAGTCAACAATCTAAAGACATCATTCAAAAGATGGGCTATAATTTCAAAGCTGGCCTTAATAGTGGTAAAGGAAGGCAACTCTTATTCATATCCCTACTCCAAAAGGAAAGTCACTGCAATACTACAGCAAAACAAAGTATGGGTTGGGCTATACTTCGCTTGTTACGACCCCAGACGCTTCTGAGTCTGACAAAGAGGAGCGATCTAACTCTTCTGATTCTGTTTCATGGGATTCTGACACCAGTATAGGACGCGTCCATCGAGTGACTCTATCTTCTAATATGATGACCGTCGAGTTCTCAGAAGACGATAACAATTTTGATGAAGCTCATGAGTCAGATCCTTGGGCATAAAAATGGATAATCAATGGAAACTTCGCTTTGAGCAACGCAAACCACCTACCGAAGTTCAGTTGGTCCAGGTCGATGTCGGAAACGAAGCTTCTCCAAGGCTAATATTTATCAGCAAAAGCTTTCCTGAAGCGGATAAACATGAACTAATTCAGCTCATTAAGGAATACAATGACGTATTCGCCTAGAGCTATGAAGATATGCCGGGACTAGATCCTCAGATCGCTACCCACAAACTCAACATCCTACCAAATATGAGGCCAGTTAAACAACAACAGCGTCGATTCTGACCCGATATGATGGACGCTATAGAAGCTGAAGTCAAGAAGCTTATCGACTATGGTTTTGTCAGAGAAGAACAATATTCCGACTGGGTGGCTAATGTCATCCTAGTTATGAAGAAAACAAGAAAGGTCCGAGTCTGCATTGACTTTAGAGACCTCAACGATGATTGTCTCAAAGATGAGTTTCCTTTTTCGATCACTGATGTCATGATCGACAATACTTGCGGATTCGAACAAATGTCTTTTATGGATGGATTCTCAGGATACAATCAAATCAAGATGCATTCAGAAGATGAGAGACATACCTCTTTCCGTACTCCTCTAAGAGTATATTGCTACACCGTCATTCGGTCTTAAAAATTCTGGTGCAACCTATCAGTGGGCTATGAGTACCATCTTTCGTGATCATTTGCAGAAGATAGTCGAATGCTTTATCGACGATATTGCTGTCATGGTACTCACTCCTAACCCATACTCAATCTTAACCCTTCATTCCACTCCTACTCCCAACCACTCATCTTCTCATGACACTCACTCCCATACCCCCTTTTCTTTGGCCGGCCCTAATAATTCTCTCCATCTCTACTTTTCTAACTCACCTCTCTTTCCTTTCCCTCTCTCTAACTTTTACATGTAATAACTCTCTTCTCTCTCTCCCTACTTTTCAACAGCAGCCCCCTCTATTTTTTTGGCCGATACTATCATCTTCACCAACTCTATCATTCTTCACCATCCTTTCCAGGCCGACAGCCTCCCTTCCATACTTCTTCTTCTTCCTCATTTTCTTCTTCATAATACACCATCACCATTATTATCCATCACCATCTCTTTTTCCTTCTCCTCTTCCATTCGGCATCATTGTAGCAGCCTCGCTGTGACACCTCATGCCTCGCCATTCTCCGCTAGGTCCCAGTACCGTCGTGCGACCTAGTGCAACAGCGACGGCTGCAGTAGAAGCACAGCAGCAGCAGCAGCAGCAGCTGCGAGCACTGTAGTAGCTGCAGCAGTGTGGCGTAGCATCGTGCGGCCACCACGACCGCCTCCATGACCTGTACAAGCCCCGGCGAACTCCTCTAGGCCGTCATCGATCTCCACGATGCGTATAATAGGTGATTCGTGCGTTTGGCACGGAATCCCATCGTGACGCGCACAATGGCGAATTCAGAATCTCATTTCGGGACAACAACTTTGTACACATTTTTTGGACAATCGAACCGTTGGATCGACGAACTCTTTCCTCCATCACAATCTCGGTATATACCCCATTACCTCTGTCAAGTTTCAACCGTTAATTCGATCGTTTGATAGATCAAAATCGACCGCCAAGTTGCTCGAATAATTGTGTTATTTTTGGATAGTTTATGGAGCCAACTTCGTCGACTCGTATCTCCGTCATTGCAGCTCCGTTTATCGTGCCACTAGTTCCTATGCATAGCTGGTATAACCCTTTTCTTGTTCCTTATGTTTCGTTTTATTGTGAGCTTGTTTGATTGGTTGAATTTGTCGCCAAATTGGCCGTCCGAATTTGTAATTTCTAACTTGTAAAATTTTAATTTTGGACCCGGGACTCCGGATTCCAATTCTGACACCACCAGTAGACTCGTGGCATCGTTCTGGCACGAATTCATATATAGTTTATTAGATTTGGAGGACTTGTTCCCTGACACGCATTTCGGTGTAAAGCGGACCCCACAGTCTGAGTCAACGGACCATTTTTAGATCGGCTCACCGGAATCCAATTCCGGATATACCGTTGGGTTCATATCGTCATTCTAGATTCGTAGACATATAATTTGTTAGGTTTAGTGGACTTTTATCCTTGTACATTTTTCGGTACAAAGTGGGTCCAACAGGACACCGTTTTGACCTAAAATTACCTTTTTGCCCTTGTGTCCAAACTGGACTTATGGGTAGGCTATCCTAGCTTATTGACAATTCTGGATATGTTGGCGATATTTATTTCATCATCCGACAATGCCTGTAGATATTTTCTCTATGTATCACCATTAGTTATAATTAATCCTTATTACGTTCGTATTTCAGAATTAGTACAACAAAATTGAGATTAGTCTATTCCAGTGATCTCATATCGCTGAAATTGACAAGATGACCATATGGATCACTATGATAAGATTATTAACCTTATGGTTGATCATCTTATCTCAATTTGCGTGTCGTAGGTTTCGATGTACGAATAACTATGTGCAACTTGATATTTTAATACTTAATTTGACCCTGTTTGAACAAGGTATATGTTATCTTGGTAGGTAAATGTTAGGAATAGAATACTTAGACTAGATTTGACCATGTTTGACCAAGGTATATGTTATCTTGGTAGATAAATGTTAGGAATATGATACTTAGACTAGTTTTGACCTTGGTTGACCAAGTTTGACTGTTTTGACCAAAAGACAACTACAAGTCAACACTTGGCCTAGAATTAACTGAAACTTGACCAGAGTTGACCAGTTGACCAAACATCAATTGTGAGTTAACCTTTGACCTAGTTTGACCTAGTGTGACCTAGTTTGACTGAGTTTGACCTAGATTTCTTAACATACATTAGAAAATCATGCCTAACACTGTTAAACCCTAATTAACTTATGTATATCTCATCTTTAGGTCTGCGACGTCACTCTGAGCATCGATTTCCATTGACAGCCCAGGACCGCAGGCGAGTACATTCTCTGATAGTTTTCATTGTCATGATATCTACTATATCTGATTCAGTTGTAGTATTTTACTTGATTCCCGACACGATGGTACACGGACTAGTATACGTTGCATCCTGTCATAAGATGTCATTCCTGGGTTACTATAGTATATTGGTATATTGTTCGATCTTGTTTTCTGTACTTGTATTAATACCGATTCTCAAGAGAATTTGCTCCCCTCTTAGGGAATCCCGTGTCTTGACGTGTTATGTCCGGATCCATATACTATTCAGGAATGGGGAGTTATTATAGGTTATGTGATCAATACCCCACCTGCCTGTATTTCTGTTACTTCCTGCCTGCATCATAGCTCCACCCTCACCACACGTAGGGTGTAGCCTGACCTGATACTGCCTGCCTCATAACTTTTCATTATGGTCGGCCTGATCCTATTTTCCTGCATTTCTTATATCATAGCCAGTCAAATGGAATATCTTAATCCTGACCCAAATCGATCATATAATGCTATAATACTCAAGGAACTATTTATATTTATATTGTACATCCGATATTCCTGTACTGTTCTACTTTTCTGTACGTTACACCCTGACATGATTTTCTGTTTCCATATACTGTTTATATTCCAGTCTTGATATATCATCTTGTATTCTATTATAATTGTCTTTTATAGCATTTGTAAATACTATGGAACTGCTGTTGGTGTTTGTACTTGCTCTTTTTCCTGACAGGATAACCCTGTTGATGTTTACAAAGGATTTAGATGCTGACTGCTCGACCTATTTGGTTATGGAACTGACGGTAACTATTACCAGGATCTCCCTCTTATGCCAGTGTCCATAGAGGACATACTACCAGTAGTGACCTAGACAAGTTAGGTTTGACTGGACTGCATTCCAGATGGGTATTGAGACTTGTAGTACTTATTTGGATATTGTGTTATGTCTTAAACTCTGATCTTGTGTGGTGACTTGCATCTATTTCAGTTTATCTATTTCCATCATATCTTTATAATATTCGTGCTTATCTTCCTTAGATTTCTTGTGATTGAGTTGAGATTATATACCTCCGTACGGAGATGACAGGTACATATATATTGTGTCTAGATATTATACTTTCTAGTAGACCTATACATCGTTCTATCGTCGATTCTGCAACGTAGGCTGGACGTAACCACGTGCTCGTTTCCCTAATCAGGGTGCAGGTCATGACAAATTGGATTCAGATCCCATGCCATCCGTCTGGGGGAACTGGAGTGTGTATATTGAGATAGGGACATGTGTCTCGACATCTCAGTTAGATACATAACTCTATCACCTCATTGGTAAATTCTATCCTCTTTTTTTGCTTTGGTTTGGGTAGTCTTCTTGATTGCATCTCCAAACAAGAAAGCTGGTTTCTTGTATATGACATGGTCTAAACTTTCTAGGGGTTCGCCGTTCATCAGGCATAATAAGGTACACTCACTTGGGCTGCTAGCATGGCTCTTCTGGACTCAGGAAGATCGTACTGAAGGTATGATACTTGGGATAAGTCCTCTCTGTACTCTGATACTTTGAAAGTCGAAGCTAATCTCTCAGCATCTGGGTCCTCTCTGAGATCAACTGCAAAAAAAGGGGCAAAGTTCAATTGCAAGTCTATGCAACAATCTCTAAGTTTAAAGCAAAGTGCGCAAGCTCTAGGTTGTGCGAGTTTTTTTGTGCATGATTAGATTGCGCAAATTCACGAGTTGCGCTGGGCGCAAGTTCAAGGTGCGCAAGTCCGACATGCGCGATTGTGCAAGTTCAGAAGGCACAAGTTCAAAGTGCGCAAGTCCGACATGCGCGATTGCGCAAGTTCAGAAGGCGCATGTTCGAAACTTATGCAACAGAGTTCGTAAAGATGAACAATGTGTGTTATGATGCAACCGACACTCTAAAAAGAGGAGGCACAAGTGATGAAGTGCGCGCCTGCACTCTAAAAAGAGGAGGCACACGTTATAGAGTGCGCAGGTCGACCAGAGCTCTAAGAAGAGATGGTCGACTCTGACCGGCGCCTAAGGAGCAGTCGACTCATTTTTTGAGGATCATCTTCGAGCGGCAGGTTTGCTCTCTCAGCTCTCGACGACGGTGGTGCATATCGTGCCCTCATCGGTGACGTACGCGACGAAGGCCCGACAACACCCTTACCCTTGTTAGCAACAGACTTCCTTGGTGCCATGGTCGGGGAAGCTTTTGCAGTCGGGAATAAGGAGATGAAGGGTTTGGGGAAATAAAACTTTTTGGTAAAAAGAAAAAAAATTCTCTCTCGAAAACAACTATTTATAACCTAAGAAACGTTTTGTAATTGTTGTACAACTTGCGCTCGAAAGTCGGAGTCGGTTATGTTGGCAGGCGCAACTCATGTCAATCTCCTATAAATTCAAAGTATTTCAAAGTTTAAAATTTTTCAAACTTTGAAAACTTTGAAGGGGGTCTTGTACGAGCTCAAAAGTAAATGGGTGCCACTCTTAAAAAGGCGTCAGCATCAGATAGCGCCTGGTCACTAGGTTGTACGATACTCAGGTTACGCCAAAGTCAGGGTGCGCGAGTCCTACGTGGCAAGCTTCCTCGAGAAACTGTAACGTAAGTCATGATTACTGCAGCTCGACAGTCGAAGAATATCTCTTCGAATTTCGGGAAGCGCAACGCTCGAGAAGACTATATCAATTTTTTATAAATGCAGACAGCTGTCTTGTGCCAGTCATCAAGTGGTGCAAGGTAGTTTCTGAAGACTAAACATTAAGGGTCGCTAGTCATCAGGTTGCGCCCGGTGCAACCTATGAAACTGGCGCCACTTAACCAATTTCCATCCAGAAGAAAAATGACGTAGCACGCATGCCACTAATCTCGAAGAATATGTCCACTATACTGTCCACGACCATGTGCATCTCACTCACAGAATGCTACGCGTCCCCAGCAGTTTAAGTATCCGTTCGTGCAACTGGATAGGTGGCGCGCATCACACAGTGCGCACAACTCAGAAACAATTATTTCAGAACTCTATAAATAGAGTTTTAAATCAGTTCTAAAGGATCATTAATTATCATAATATACTGACAAAGTGCTGCTGTATTTTCAAGAGGCTTGTGTCTTCAATATCACATCATCCAAGGGATAAAGTGATCGTCTTCTGATCAGATTCCTACAGTTGCACTTTCCTAGAATTCTAGTGTACTTATTGTACTTTTCTTCTTATTAGATTGTAAAGCAAACTTTTGTTTTTTGCCAACACAAGATTCTAGCTACAAAACAACTTAAACAGGCAAAAATGGCCATTCGCGTGCACGCGGACAAAACGGGCTATGGCGCACAGGGCGCGAGAGCACGACGCGCAGGCACACAACAAACGAATTGTGTAGGCGCGCGAATGCATAGTTCACGGAGCGCGAGAGCACGACGCACAGGCAGACGGCAAACGAATCGTGCAGGCACGCGTCTGCGAAAAGTACAGCACTCGGATGCACGATGCACGGGGCGTGAGAGTACGGCGTGCAGGCGCGCGGCCAAAGAATAGCGCAGGCGCGCGATGCGTGGATGCACGACCCATGGGGCACGAAAGAACGGCACGCAGGCGCGTGACACTATTCATCGTCCCAGCAGCACCGAAGATGTGCGGGAACCCATGAACATGAAAAATGCTATAAGTTTTCCAAAATAAATCAAAATCAAGTAGTTCAAAAGCCAAAATTGGGTAGAATAAAATTCTCCACAACATGGAACTATTAGTTTTGGAAATACCAAGTTTTTAGAGATAAAAACCAAAAAAGAAGAAGAAAAGTTTAAAACTTAGATCTACAAAAATATATCCATCAAAACTAAAAATCCCTAGTTCTAAAGATGTTTAGAATCATGCAAGGAACGAGATAGAACAATAAAAATGAAGATCCATCATGAAGCAAGTTGCACTTGCTTAGGGCTTGGTAGGTGCGAGGAGTAAATGAAGAAGAAGAAAAGTAAATAAAATTAATGGAGGAGAGAGAGAAGAGTTTGGTATATATATATATATATATATATCAACCCTCTCATCTACACCCAAACCAAACCAAACCAAGCAAAGCCAAGCCAAGTTGAACCAAGGTGAACCAAACCAAGTCAAGGTTAAACCAAGACTAGGCTAAGCAAGACAAGTCAAAATATGTGTCACCTGACAAATGTCAAAAATTCGTATATGCATACTGAAATACGTATAACGAAAAACGGGAGTGACACCCCTAGATCTATTACATATTACATCTTTGTCATTGTGGCTTGGAGAACACACCTCATTATTTCTATTAAAATATTTATTTTATTACACAATATCCCTCTCCATCCACTAGCTACCGATGTCCAACCTGCTCCACCGTATTACCGGCCAACTCCGGTGATTTCCTCATCACCTCCCAGCTAGCAACCACTACGCCAGAGCTTATCTCAGCTAAACTCCGACGACGTCTTCATATCCCAATTCCCGACCACCGCCTACACCCTCACCCCTCTGGCGGCCATCCTCTTCGCCTCCTCCTTCTTATCGTTCCTCCGCCGACAACCCTTCACCCAGAACACGACCACCATAATCTATCACCACCACCACCACCGCCGTGACCCTCCTTCCCGCAGCTTCTGCCACCACCATCACTTCACAGCTGTCACGATCCACATCCATTTTTTTAAAATGGATACGAGACGTGTCCAAGCCAGCCTACGCCGCAGTGTCGGCGGTAGAACGCTGTCACGGCCATGAAGATCAAACTCACAAATAATGCTCATTCATAAAATTAATTTAATTTACAAAGATCACAAGTTTTACATTTACAGAAAAATATAAACTTGTACAAATATTGAATGACTATAACTTGACTATCTAACTAGTCTCTAGGCCTTTGTCTGCAAGTACCCCCGTATCTCCCATGCTAAGTGAATCCACGGCTAACCTGAAAAATATTGGTTTCCAATCAGGAATGGAACGAGTACAATTCACTGAATGCAGTTCCAATATATGAAAATGACTATATCACAGAGGTTAGCCTTTAGACATATGATTCATAAAATGCAATAAAAAAGACAATAAAACTGAATAATAAGAACAGAAATTGAAATACAATAAAATACTCACCAACTGACCGACTGAAGTACCTTTGATATGTGATCGGTCTCGGGACAATTACACGACATTGTCTATACTGTTTAAAGTTACACTGTCTACACTGTCTAAAGTTACATTGTCTACATTGTAGAAAGTTATACTGTCTACATTGAATAATGCAATAAAGAAATCACTGTTTACACTGTCTACTTTGCAATAATAAATCACTGTTTACACTGTCTACTTTGCAATAATAAATCACTGTCTACACTGTCTACTTTGCAATAAATAATTACTGTCTACACTATCTACTTTGCAATAATAAATTACTGTCTACACTGTCTAAGGTCAGATCACACATTATTGGTACTTTACCCTCCCGACACAACAAGGAACAAAATCAATCATAAAATTGAAATAATATATCTATCGACTAAACACTGATGTACAGTAAAGATCAATACTGAAAACAAACAATAAACTGTACTCGCCTGTGGTCCTTTGCTGGTGAAACCGATGTCCAAACCACTCAGTGTGCCACAAAAGTCAAAACCCATACAAAAGTCTCCAGATGCTGAAATAAACATTACCAATGTTCTAAGAATAGTCAAATTAGCTAGGATTGCCTGTCCTTAAGTCCAATTCTGGACACAGGGACAAAACGATAATTTCGGGTCAAAATGGTGTCCGCCGTTGGACCTGCTTTGCACCAAAAAGCGTGCCAGAGTTAACGGTCTCTACAGTCTTCAAACTACATGTCTACGAATTCGTTTTGATGATACGAATCCAACCGTATGTCCAAAGTTAGATTCCGACAGCCCGTGCACAAAATCGCCCGTTGAGTCGGACCGTGGGGCCCACAAAACGATGATCCAATCAACTGTCTCAGAATCGGACCAAACTTGACATACAGGACCAAAAAAATGATACGGTCCTACTGGCATAAGTTTCATCTCGATCTGACGAGTATGCACAAACTAATTAGGAAATTTGCACAGAGGCCGATACGGTGAATTTCGACGGATACGCATCAAATTCGTCGTGCACACGCAACAAATTTGAATTCCGTCAAAGCCCACACGTCCACGAAGCCGTTATGCACCTTTCAATGCTTTCAGTTCGTGACCACGTCGTCCGGATTGGCGGGACGCACGTCGTATCGAAGAGTTTTTTAATATTTTAATATTTTAAAAACAGGTTTTTTGCCAATTTGGGAATCCGATTTCTCGACGCACAGTAAACAAAATCTGATTCTACAAAAAGGGATTGGAATTCCTACAGGTTTTCTAGAACTGTCATTAAATAGTTTTCGAAATCTGTTAATAGGTTGGCCTCGAACTGCCTTCGAAGTTGGGTTCCAGAAACAATTTTAATACCCTGTTTTCGATGGTTTTTCGGATAAGTTCGCATCGATCTTCTGGACAATATATAGCGTATAAATTCAACTTAATAGAAGGTGTTAAAAGTTGTATGGGTTGTGCACATACCTGTGGAGACGGGTCAAAAATCGGTTAACTATGCGTTGAGAAAACGATCGACGAAGATAGGTTTCCGGCTGTCGCTGCTACTGCCATTGCTGTGCTCTGCGCGCGCTGTCCGACGGTTCTGGCCGGCCGGCGGTGGCCCGTGGCGGTGCGCACACGTGCATGGGGGTGCGCCCAGGTGGTTGTGGTTGGTGGCTAGGTGTTAGGGTTTACGTTTGAGTCGATGAACTCTCCCTCGATCTCTCGTCTATACATATATATATTGATGAAACTTGGTTCGGGTTTGGGAAAACTCATGGACCTGGGGTCTTTAAAATCCCTAAATTTCTACTATATTTTTTATTATTAAATTTGATACTGATTTAAAATTTTGTATTGTACGTCACGTAGTCGTATTGTACGTCGCGTGCGAAAGTTCATTTTTTTCGAATTTGCTCGACGAGTACGAATATGGGCGAGCGTACATATTTTAGAAAAATATTTTCTATCATTTATAGTTTCAAAATAATATACATAATAATTATTTTGCTATCGTACCAAAGTTTCCAAGTTAGTATTTTATTTATTTTATTTATAAAAAGTCTTTCGTTTATAGCAGTTATTAATAAGAAATAATATTCTTCGTGCATAAATATATATTTCATAAATATTTTACTAAGTTTATTTTTAAATAATAATAATGTATTTACGAAATTATTATTATAGTATTTTGGAAAAACATATTTTAAAATTATTGTGGGAATTTAAATCTTGATTTGAATTTATGTATTTATTTAATTAGTTAAATAATTGAAATTTGATTTATTGATTTGATTTTAAACTAAGGGAATTAAATTAGATTTAATTGGATTTGGATTTGGATTTGAATTGATTGATTTTAAATTAATACATGAATTATCTATTTTGGGTTTAAACAAATCCTAAACTTTATCTTAATGGAAATTCCCACATCCTATAAATAGGCAGATACTCATCCATGTATTCATTATTCTCCAAATCCCGCCACAACCAAACGTACGTGCATCGTGTCCGTGTTCCCCATCCAAATTCTTATTCCACTATTTATACAGATACATTGCTCCTCCTCCGTGCCGACAACCCCGGCACGATACATCAATCCCAATTCCTAACCTAGCTCTAACCCTAACCCCGTCCCCGCCTGCTGCTCGAACCCGGCGGCATCTCCTTCGTCGTACCCGACCTTTACTCCCGACAGCTCCCGTCACAGACCCGAACCACCCCACCGGCCTACTCCACCACCTTCTCCGGGGCCATAACAGCCACAACACCACCACCTACAACACCAAGCCAGCCACTGCCTCCAACCCATCGACGATCACCATTCATTGTCCCCCGCCAAGACACAAACCCCGACCGCCTGTTCGCACTCCGACCAGCCCTCCGGCCGCCTCTCCTCGGCCAACCATCGAACCGCCGCCGATACCACGGCCAAAACCACACCACGGCCACCAAGGAAACCACCCAACAAATCCTAAAACCCTAACAAAAAAAAAGATTGTCGACCAACTTTCCGTCGACTTCCCGCCGCGTCGTCGCCACTGTGACCGCTGGCCGGATCTGCCGTATGCACCGCGGCCAGCGCCGTCGACCTCGCCGTGCCTCCGTGCCAAGCCGTCGGCGACCGTCGTCGCGTCGCTGATGCCGACCGAAACCCTCCAGCCTCCCCGCGCGCGAAACCCCCGCTCCGCCGGCCGAAGTCCGCCCGATCGGACTCGCCTCCGGCCGCCGCCCCTTCTCCTTCTCCCTAGTCGCTCCCTCCGTCCGTAGCCACTACTCCGTCGCGCTTTGTCGCGCCGTCCGCCGAAACCCCTTCGAAAACCCTCGCCTCCTCCTCGGACCAGCCCCCGTCCCGCGACTGCGCCGCCGACTCCGCACGGATCAGTACTCCGGCGAAGCTCCGGTCGAAACCCTCCACTGACCTCCTCGCCGTCCTCCCTCCGGCCTCACTCTCTGACCCGCCGTCGGCAGCCTCCAGTCCCCGCCTCGCTCTTCCCGCTCCTTCTCTCTCGCTCACTCGAACTCTCCTCTCCTCTTCCTTCTTCTTCACTCTCTCCTTCCCCTCCTTTTTATAAATTTTGTGTTTGAGTTTTTTTGCTTGCTCTGCTGTGACTCCCTCCTCGGGAAGAGCAGATCTGATGGATTGGGTTGCGTAGCGTATGTTTTGTTTCTTTCGGCTTTTTTTGTTTGTTTGTATTTTTATTTTGTTTATTAGTCATCTTTATTATTATTATTAATATTATTATTATCATCATTATTATTATTATCCTCATAATTATTATTATCATTATTAGTATTATTATTATTTTTAATATTATTATTATTATTATACTTATTCTTATTCTTTCTCTTTGTTTCTGTACAACAACTGTAGTGTAGTACAATTATGAAAATAATTTATTACTGCTATTATTTTATAAAAAGGGGATATTTTTTTTATATATATAGGAGGACTGTATATTAGTATGTTAAAAACATATTTTTAATTATAATGGTATTTTGTATTTAATTATCCTTATTATTTTATTGTGTTCACTAATACCAAAAATTGTCATCTCATTCTAGGTATGTCAAAATATTTTTTTAGATATATTTTCATATTATTTGTGGTAACTTATTTATGTCTTTTTTTTTTACCTAAAAATGATTTACAACATATTTTACCTAAAAATATTTTGACTTATGAAAACTAGTTTTAGGATTATAAATATTTTCTAAAACTCGTATATATAAATATTTATTTTCTTTGATTTTCTCCTGTCTGTATGCAAGTCCTATTGTTCCTATTCCTTCGCCCATTTCGAGACTACCTTATGTCCACCCTAACCAATTTGACCCTTCTGGACCCAATGGAACTGTCCGTGCCACCATCAAAGGTCACCTTGCATAGTAGTTACATCGAAGTTGCAGTTCGTGCCACCTTGATCATTGTAGTACACCAGGCGTCCTACCAGGCAAGACACCTTTCCATTAGCTGTTTATTTATTTTAGCTCATATTTCATGCATTATTTTTTTTTTTATGCAAATAAACTGTGATACATGGCATAACCTATTAGAACTTACTGTTCATTTATGTTTCCTGCTATGTATTATTTTTTACACACTAAACCTAGATTTAAGGGACCACATTTGTGTGTTGCATTCATTGGCCTTGACATATTGTACCACGAAGTTGTGTGTCGTATGTAGAACACGGACATGCGTGACTGGCTGGCCACCGGTGCGTATAAGTCATGCGATAGGAATAACCGCTAATAGAGGTTACATGCTAGTTTGACTTAGCGGTTATAGTGGTTTTGTGTTGTGGATACAACACAGTAGGCATTGGGCGGGGAGGACAATTCCTTAGCGTATGGGCTTCGATGCACTTTTTTTTGTGACCCGGACTCTCCGCTAGAGATACGGGATTGATGACCCAAGATTACTGACAGCCACTGACGATTCTGCGGAACGTCATGCTCTTACTGATGGGGCCTCTGGTGCCCAAGGGGGACTACGCCAATCTTATTTAGCCAGGTCCCATGCGTTGGAAGGATTGTTCTTAACTAAATTTTACTTAGAATGGATAGGCACCTTTATCCGTTAGGTACGAGTACTTTTGGTTTGGGTACTTGTATCTGACCGTGGCTTGGAACAATAACTTGTCGCGGATTAGTTCGTCACATCTTGTCCTTGTTTGGTTGTAGGTGTGACTTACTACTTCGATGAGAAGGTATTAAACCTTGTTGGGGTCCGGATACCATATTGGATTCTTAGCATGGAAAGATACGTCGCCGTGAATTAGTTTACCATCTCCTATCCTTGTTTGGTTGGAGGGATGGTACGCTCGTTCAGTAGGTGCGTAGTGGACCATGTTATAAATTCGATTGACTTATTTATTTGAGCAATATTTATTCAGTTTATATGGCATGATATTATGTGTCTTGTTACGTCCCTCTGAGGACCTGGTTATCTCTCCAGGTGTGTGCTTTTGTCTTTCGCAGGTGCTCTAGCTCTAGCCATGATCATCGCTATTTCTTCGAGGATGATTGCACTTGGATCGTCTTCGCTTCGCTCGCCAAATTCATTCCTTTACTCATGTATTTTCCTTTTACTTGTTGGTAGTGGATTTGTCTCCGCCCAACATATTGTATCAAGACAAATCATTGTCTTTATGTGATATCTTTTATTTCTTTATTTTGTGTGGATGAGATTAATTATGGTTCTACTGCATTTTACAGCTTATGTATTTATACGAGGCTTCCATATATTGGGGTATACTTCGTATGAATACAGCTGGCATGTCTACGTTCCTAGTCCTACGTATTTTGGGACTGGGGAGTTACATGTTTTTGTGGTGGCCCATGCAGGTCTAGATAAATTGTTTGGTTACTTTACCGTACCAAGCAAGCCTTCGTATAGGATTAGAAGTCTAGGGTCTCATCCACATACTTGACTCCTTCCTAGATTTTATCTACCGTTTGACTCATCGACTGCATCTTGCTTGATTCCTTCTCTCATTATTCTTATCTTCCCTTCGTGCTTGCTAGAGATTTACCCTACTAGTTTGTTGTCCCAAACACCCTTAGCTTAATTCTTTAAGTTGGGTAGAATACCCCGCATACCCTTGACCATTAAGAGAATACAAATGGTATTATCTATACCATAGAGACTAGAGGAAGTTAACCCATTTGGTCAACCAAGCCTTGGTCAATAAAACCGTAGAATGATGGTATAGGAATAAACATGACTTAGATCCTTATGACTCTTAGACCATTCATATTTGTTTTTATTCATCTATTATCATGCCTATATTTTACTATCTAGACTAATGATGCTAATGTAGCCTAATTTTTGCAAGCTTAGCCTTTTACCAAGCTTGTTCGTGACATGTATGTTAATTGAGGTACCCCACTAACATATTGTCTATCAGAACCGGTGCATGATGGTCTGATCAACCAAGTGCACTTTGGTTCGTTTTTATCTATTGTTCTACGTGGATGGGGACATAGCTAAACTTGTCCTCTAGAGTCCCATCCGCGACTGTCTTGGCAACTCCTTTGAAATTTTTTGGTCGTCCTTGAATCACGTATTCGTATTCGATAACGCCTCCTTCGAACTCTATATTGCTTCGCCCTCACCTATTTTAGGAGGACGAAAGCGTCATACTAGAACTTCCTCTAACCTCCCCATCGGCTATGACCATTCCTACTCGATATTGCTATATCTTCATCCCAAACTACTCGGCCCTATCAAGACCCTCTAATCGCTTAATTTAAGTGAATCTTTTTCGTTCTATTAATTGTGACCCTCATTCATTACCCGTGACCATACCGTATTATTTTCCTATGATCTAGATCACGATTTTTTACAGCATAATTTTTTTATTTATCATTCCCCATCGATACCCCTTGTGTCTTCTCACCCCCCTACGAATTCTTAATTTCAAGGACGAAATTCTTTTAAGTTGGGTAGGATATAAAACCCTTAAATTTCTACTATATTTTTTTATTATTAAATTTGATACTGATTTAAAATTTTGTATTGTACGTCACGTAGTCGTATTGTACGTCGCGTGCGAAAGTTCGTTTTTTTTTCGAATTTGCTCGACGAGTGCGAATATGTGCGAGCGTATATATTTTAGAAAAATATTTTCTATCATTTATAGTTTCAAAATAATATACATAATAATTATTTTGCTATCGTACCAAAGTTTCCAAGTTAGTATTTTATTTATTGTATTTATAAAAGTCTTTCGTTTATAGCAGTTATTAATAAGAAATAATATTCTTTGTGCATAAATATATATTTCATAAATATTTTACTAAGTTTATTTTTAAATAATAATAATGTATTTACGAAATTATTATTATAGTATTTTGGAAAAACATATTTTAAAATTATTGTGGGAATTTAAATCTTGATTTGAATTTATGTATTTATTTAATTAGTTAAATAATTGAAATTTGATTTATTGATTTGATTTTAAACTAAGGGAATTAAATTAGATTTAATTGGATTTGGATTTGGATTTGAATGATTGATTTTAAATTAATACATGAATTATCTATTTTGGGTTTAAACAAATCCTAAACTTTATCTTAATGGAAATTTCCACATCCTATAAATAGGCAGGTACTCATCCATGTATTCATTATTCTCCAAATCCCATCACAACCAAACGTACGTGCATCGTGTCCGTGTTCCCCATCCAAATTCTTATTCCACTATTTATACAGATACATTGCTCCTCCTCCGTGCCGACAACCCCAGTACGATACATCAATCCCAATTCCTAACCTAGCTCTAACCCTAACCCCGTCTCCGCATGCTGCTCGAACCCGGCGGCATCTCCTTCGTCGTACCCGACCTTCACTCCCGACAGCTCCCGTCACAGACCCGAACCACCCCACCGGCCTACTCCACCACCTTCTCCGGGGCCATAACAGCCACAACACCACCACCTACAACACCAAGCCAGCCACTGCCTCCAACCCATCGACGATCACCATTCATTGTCCCCCGCCAAGACACAAACCCCGACCGCCTGTCCGCACTTCGACCAGCCCTCCGGCCGCCTCTCCTCGGCCAACCATCGAACCGCCGCCGACACCACGACCAAAACCCCACCACGGCCACCAAGGAAACCACCCAACAAATCCCAAAACCCTAACAAAAAAAAGATTGCCGACCAACTTACCGTCGACTTTCCGTCGCGTCCTCGCCACTGTGACCGCTGGCCGGATCTGCCGTGTGCGCCGCGGCCAGCACCGCCGACCTTGCCGTGCCTCCGCGCCAAGCCGTCGGCGACCGTCGCCGCATCGCTGATGCCGACCGAAACCCTCCAGCCTTCCTGCGCACGAAACCCCCTCTCCGCCGGCCGAAGTCCGCCCGATCGGACTCGCCTCCGGCCGCCGCCCCTTCTTCTTCTTCCTAGTCGCTCCCTCCGCCCGAAGCCACCGCTCCGCTGCGCTTTGCAGCGCCGTCCGCCAAAACCCCTTCGAAAACCCTCGCCTCCTCCTCGGACCAGCCCCCGTCCCGCGACTGCGCTGCCGACTCCGCGCGGAGCAGTACTCCGGCGAAGCTCCGGTCGAAACCCTCCACTGACCTCTTCGCCGTCCTCCCTCCGGCCTCACTCTCTGACCCGCCGCCGGCAGCCTCCAGTCCCCGCCTCGCTCTCCCCGCTCCTTCTCTCTCGCTCACTCGAACTCTCCTCTCCTCTTCCTTCTTCTTCACTCTCTCCTTCCCCTCCTTTTTATAAATTTTGTGTTTGAGTTTTTTTGCTTGCTCTGCTGTGACTCCCTCCTCGGGAAGAGCAGATCTGATGGGTTGGATTGCGTAGCGTATGTTTTGTTTCTTTCGGCTTTTTTTGTTTGTTTGTATTTTTATTTTGTTTATTAGTCATCTTTATTATTATTGTTAATATTATTATTATCATCATTATTATTATTATCCTCATAATTATTATTATCATTATTATTATTTTTAATATCATTATTATTATTATACTTATTCTTATTCTTTCTCTTTGTTTCTGTACAACAACTGTAGTGTAGTACAATTATGAAAATAATTTATTACTGCTATTATTTTATAAAAAGGGGATATTTTTTTTTATATATATAGGAGGACTGTATATTAGTATGTTAAAAACATATTTTTAATTATAATGGTATTTTATATTTAATTATCCTTATTATTTTATTGTGTTCACTAATACCAAAAATTGTCATCTCATTCTAGATATGTCAAAATATTTTTTAGATATATTTTCATATTATTTGTGGTAACTTATTTATGTCTTTTTTTTACCTAAAAACGATTTACAACATATTTTACCTAAAAATATTTTGACTTATGAAAACTAGTTTTAGGATTATAAATATTTTCTAAAACTCGTATATATAAATATTTATTTTCTTTGATTTTCTCCTGTCCGTATCCAAGTCCTATTGTTCCTATTCCTTCGTCCATTTCGAGACTACCTTATGTCCATCCTAACCAATTTGACCCTTCTGGATCCAATGGAACTGTCCGTGCCACCATCAGAGGTCACCTTGCATAGTAGTTACATCGAAGTTGCAGTTCGTGCCACCTTGATCATTGTAGTACACCAGGCGTCCTACCAGGCAAGCCACCTTGCCATTAGCTGTTTATTTATTTTAGCTCATATTTCATGCATTATTTATTTTCTTTATGCAAATAAACTGTGATACATGGCATAACCTGTTAGAACTTACTGTTCATTTATGTTTCCTGTTATGTATTATTTTTACACACTAAACCTAGATTTAAGGGACCACATTTGTGTGTTGCATTCATTGGCCTTGACACGTTGTACCACGAAGTTGTATGTCGCATGTAGAACACGGACATACGTGACTGGCTGGCCACCGGTGCGTATAAGTCGTACGATAGGAATAACCGCTAATAGAGGTGCTTGCTAGTTTGACTTAGCGGTTATAGTGGTTTTGTGTTGTGGATAACACAGTAGGCATTGGGCGGGGAGGACAATTCCTTAGCGTATGGGCTTCGATGCACTTTCCCTTGTGACCCGGACTCTCCGCTGGAGATACGGGGTTGATGACCCAAGATTACTGTCGGCCACTGACGATTCTGCGGAACGTCATGCTCTTACTGATGGGGCCTCTGGTGCCCAAGGGGGACTACGTCGATCCTATTTAGCCAGGGCCCATGCGTAGGAAGGATTGTTCTTAACTACATTCACTTAGAATGGATAGGCACCTTTATCCGTTAGGTACGAGTACTTTTGGTTTGGGTACTTGTATCTGACCGTGGCTTGGAACAATAACTTGTCGCGGATTAGTTCGTCACATCTCGTCCTTGTTGGTTGTAGGTGTGACTTACTACTTCGATGAGAAGTTATTGAACCTTTTTGGGGTCCGGATGCCATATTAGATTCTTAGCATGGAAAGATAACGTCGCCGTGAATTAGTTACCATCTCCTGTCCTTGTTTGGTTGGGGGGATGGTACGCTGTCGTAGGTGCGTAGTGGACCATGTATAAATTCGATTGACTTATTTATTTGAGCATATTTATTCAGTTTATATGGCATGATATTATGTGTTGTTACGTCCCTCTGAGGACCTGATTATCTCTCCAGGTGTGTGCTTTTGTCTTTCGTAGGTGCTCTAGCTCTAGCCAATCATCGATTTCTTCGAGGATGATTGCACTTGGATCGTCTTCGCTTCGCTCGCAAATTCATCCTTTACTCATGTATTTTTTTTACTTGTTGGTAGGGATTTGTCTCCGCCCAACATATTGTATCAGACAAATCATTATCTTTATGTGATATTTTATTCCTTTATTTTGGTGGATGAGATTAATTATGGTTCTACTGCATTTTACAGCTTATGTATTATACGAGGCTTCCATATATGGAGTATACTTCGTTGAATAAGCTGGCATGTCCGTTCCTAGTCCTACGATTTGGGACGGGCGTTACAGGTCTGCTTATGGGAAAACTCTGTTGGTGGGGTTTTAGTACGGGTCGGTTGTCCTCGGGCCCGACTGGCTGCTAGGCCGTGGGGGAGGGAAAAAGTTTTAATTCCTTTTTTCTTTATCAATAAATTATACTTATATACATATCTATCTATATATTTATATATTGACTTTATAATATTCTTCCATAAATCTAATTAAAACTCAATGAGAACCATTTAGCACTGGCCTATTTATATAAATACGAATAGACATATACATAACATTTACTTGAAAAATATAATATACCAATAATAATAGTATATAATAACAACCTCGATAAAATAATAATAATAAAATAATAATAAAATAATATAATAATATAATAAAACGAAATTTAATAAAATAATAATGGTGTATATATACCAGTATATGCAGTTAATAATCCCAAAAAGTACAAACCATTTTATAAATATTCGCGAATATCCACTAATAATGATATTTATAATATTTAACTTGTAATACTTAGAAAATATCTTTAAACCATTTTAAAACGAAATACAACACTCATTCCAAATTTTATCAACACGAATGTCATTGGACGTGCCGCATGACTACATGGGCTCGGGCTCAGTTCGGGTCCAGTCCGGGCTAAAATGGCATAACAGTTTCCCTAAACTCA
>JANAVB010002198.1:5223025-5323025 GCA_029216955.1 Iris pallida
GGGCCTTATTGATTTCAAAATTTATTTGGAAACCTAAAATATTATTGTAGTATTTATCAATTAACATATTTTACCCTAAAAATTGTATTTGCTAAAGTTAAGAGTTAGCCCTAAAAATGATTTACTACATTTCAAATAGTTTGACTAATAAAATTAGTTCCAAATTTTATAAAATATTTCCAAGTTAGTTGTTGTACTTAAACATGCATTCTCTCTTCGACTATCATTTCAACCTTATCTAATCGTGCATTCCTATTCTTGTGACTTTTGATCAATCTCTTCTAAATCGAACGATGATTATGGATTATTCTATTTATGGATCGATTATGGATTATTTGGAGGTTGGATCTATTTTGGACGATGTGATCTTCTATGACTATGATTTTGGGATGATATGACCATGTGCATGATTATTCTGGGACTATTAGGACTTTAGCTTCTAATACTTTTTGTGTCGACACGTCCGTGTCGCGTACGTCGACTACAAACCAAGACAAGTACTTACAATAATTATTTTTATTTTCTGATAGTTACTCTATTTTACGATTTAATGTGCATTCCCTGATTATCGCCGACTATGAATCGAGATTAATGTGATGGATTCTATTATATAATTACCATGTTTTCATGTTCTTGTAATTATCCTGTACTTTTTCTTGTTGCAATTGAATCCATGATTACTAGCTGGACGTGAAATACCTTAGTATATATGTGATCAAAAATCATATTCCATGTTCTATGTTCCCTATTGATAGCTAAATCATACATGAACATATGATTGAGCCGGACCAATTGATCCCTTAGTCGATCACATATAGAACGTGGTATTCAAACACATTTAGTATAGTTAGACTTATGCATTCATATTAATTTCTCATACAATCTGATATCTTGTTTTACTTGTTTACTTGTCATATCATGATATATTATATAGATATATTCTTGTATATCCTATTCTATTTCTGTATATAGTTTCTATTGTAAGCCCGCTGAATTTTCGGAATTTATTTTCAAATTTCCGAAATGATTTATTCTCGATAATTCATTCTATATAATAATTTTTGATCATTTAAATGCTCTTTACCGTGACTTGGAATTCTAGAGCATCAGGGATGCCAGTCTCTGGAAACTTCCTTCTTGAAGTTTGTAGTAGACGAGATTATCTTCATATGATATTTCGTGTCCACGAACTTGTTCCCTTGGCTCTAATTGATTCGCGCAACTTCGGGTCAAATTAGACCAATTTATCGTCTGTCGTAATTTGTGATTAATTTCCAACTTAATTTTCGGGCCCGACATCGGTCCAATCCAGTCGACCCAATATATGGCCTGGCCTGTTTTGAGTCTACTGTGCACGTGCACTTGCGTGCCATCGAATTGATTTCCTTGTGCTCCCATTTCGTCCATGATTTTAATAGTTTAAATTTATTATTTAATTAAATATTAGCCCCAAGCTTGCCCAAACTTGACCAAATACCCAACCCAATTTGGTGTAACCCCTGTCATGACTACCCCTACATCTCACTATTGTAATTGCCTTTTCCCTACTCAAAAAATACCCTCCTGATATAAATATCTCTTCTCTCCATTTCATATATATATATATAGATATATATATATATATATATATATATATATATATTATATAATATATATATATATATATATATATATACATATAACTCTCTCTCATCCTCACCTCACTCTCTCTCCTAACTCCCCCTATGTGCAGCCGACCTACACCCCCTCTCTCATTCTCTCTCTCTAAATATCTTCTTAATATCTTCTCTCACTTTATATAATATATACACATACATATATATTATATATAATCTCTCTCTCTTCACTTATACACAAACACACAAACCCATCACCAGCATACCCCCTTACAGCCGACAACACCATCTCCTCCTCCTTCTTTATTATCATCATCCTCTCCTTCTCTTCTTTTCATTATCATCATTATCCACCACACAAACATCACCATTATCAACACCATCTCCATCACAATTTTCAACAAACACCACCACATCACAACCATCCCTCATCTTCTTCTCCTCCTCCTAGCCGAGCCGCGTGTCGCCGCCGTCGCATGTCGCCGCCGCCGCTGGCCGGCCTCTGCCGCTAAGGCACGCGTGCGCTGCAGCCAGCAACCGTAGCCAGCAACAGCAGCAGCAAACGCAGCTAAAGTCGCCGCGCCGGTGGCCGCGCGCCACCGCCGGGGTCGGCCCCCCCTTGGTCGGGCGCACCCCCGGGCAGGCCTCGTGGCACGTCCCCTCTTCCCCGGTGCGAAAAACACCCGATTCGTACGTTTTGCACGGGATCCCGTCGACGCGCGCGCGGACGAATTTCAGAAAGTTCGCTCGGGACAACAACTTCGTGCACGTTTTTCAAAAAATTCGACCGTTGGATCGGCAAACTCTTTCCTCCATCATAATTTTGGTATATCCATCTTCACTCTCCTCAGTTTTCGTCCGTTAATTTATCGTTTGATACATCAAAACCGGCCACCAAGTTGACCGTTTAAATTGTGTTATTTTTGGACAGTTTTGCGGAGCCAACTTCCTTGGTTCGTATCTTCTCCATTGCATCTCCGTCTGGCATGCCACTGGTTCCTATGCGAAGCTAGTATAACCCTCTTCCTACCCCTCCAGTTTTGTTTCATTGTGAGCACGTTTGATTAGTTGAATTCGACGTCAAAGTTGGCCGTCCGAATTCGTAATTTCCAACTTGTAAAATTCTATTTTGAACCCGGGAATCCGGATTCAATTTTTGACACCACCGGTAGACTCGTGGCGTCGTTCTGGCGTGTTTTCATATAAAGTTTGTTAGATTTGGAGGACGTGGGCCCTGACACGCATTTTGGTGCAAAGTGGGCCTCACAGTCCGGGTCAACGGGACTTTTTGACGCCGGCTCATCGGAATCCAATTTCGGATATACCGTTGAGTTCGTATCATCATTCTGGACTCGTTGACATATAATTTGCTAGATTTTAGCGGACATTGGTTTTGGCACACATTTCGGTGCAAGTCGGATACCAATATCCGGATCAACGGGTCATTTTGAGATCGGCTCATCGGAATCCAATTTTGGATATACCGTTGAATTTGTATCGTCATTCTGGACTCGTAAACATATAATTTACTGAGTTTTGAGGATATTGGCTCCGACACACTTTTTTGTGCAAATCGGATTCCAATATCTGGGTCAACGGACCAATCTGAGATCGGGTCATCGGAATCCAATTTCGGATATACCGTTGAGGTCGTATCGTCATTTTGGATTCGTAGACATATAATTTGTTAGGTTTAGTGTACTTTTATTTCGATATGTTTTTCGGTGCAGAGTGGGTCCGACACGGACACCATTTGACCCGAAATTACCTTTTTGCCTATGTGTCCAAATTGGACTTATGGATAGGCTATCCTAGCTAATTTGACCATTCTGGACACGTTGGTGATGGTTGTTTCACCATCCGACAACACTTGTAGGTTTTTACCCTATTATTATAATCCTTCTCTTTTTATTCGTATTTTTAGATCCATGTATCGGAATTGAGATCCATCGATTCCAGTGATTTCACAACCACTGAAATTGAATGTGTTGACCCTGTAGATATTTATAGAGACTAGCCTTGACCAGTTGACCATGGTTGACTACTTTGACTGAACGTCGAAGTAGAGTCAACATTTGACCTGGGCTAGACTAGTTTTGACCTTGGTTGACCACAGTTGACTATTTTGACCAAAAGTCAACCGAAAGTCTAAAATTGACTAGAACTTGACCGAAGTTGACCAGTTGACCGAAAGTCAACTGTTAGTCAACATTAGCCTAGTTTGACCTAGAGTTGACCAGAGTTGACTAGAGTTGACCAGTTGACCAAAAGTCAACTGTAAGTCAACCATTGACCCAGTTTGACCTAGTGTGACTCAGTGTGACCTAGTTTGACTTAGTTGACTGAGTCTGACCTAGATTGCGTAGCTTATACTATAGAATCAAGCCTAACACTGTCGAACCCTAATTAGCTTATATATATCTTATCTTTAGGTCTGTGGCATTACTCTGAGCATCGACCCCATTTGATAGCTCAGGACCGCAAGCGAGTACATTCACTGATAGTTTTCATTGTCTTGATATCTTCTATATCCGATTCAGTTGTAGTGTCTTACTCGATTTCCAGTCACGATAGTTCACGGACTAGTATACGTTGGATCATGACATGAGATGTTGTTCCTGGATTTTCTTGGTATATATGTACATTTTCTGTCTTGTTTCCTGTACTTGTATAGACACCGATTCCTGAGAGGGAGTAGCTATCCTCTTAGGGAATCCCTTGTCATGACGTGTCATGTCTAGATCTATTGTACTATTCGGGGATGGGGAATTATTAGGAGTTATGTGATCAAAGCCACCCTGTCACTATTCTTGTGCTTGTGCCACTCTCCCCTCATGTAGGTCGTAGCGAGATCCCATTTACCTTATGCTCGTTATCCAGGTTGGCCGGCATGACTTTCCGTTGAGGTTACCGCGGATTGCCGGGCCAAGTGGATAGCCTGTCCTGTCACTTATCCCAAGCCGATCACATAACGCTCTAATAATTCAAGGAACATTTTATATTTACTTTATCTTATCATATATCCTGCTCTGTTCTACATTCAGTACTTTCTCACCATGCTATGATATACAGTTACTCACATGTTATACATGTCTTTATATTGTACCTTGATTGGAGACTAAGTTCTGCTCGGGAGAAGGGTTACAACCCCGGTCCTTGTTTGGTTTAAGGGTTGTAACTTAGCTTCCGAACGGTTCCCAAGTTTTCCTATATCTTTGTCTTGTAGTTCATTATACTGTCTCTTATAGAATTTGTCAATTCATATGGAACTGCTGTTAGTGTTTGTACTTGCTCATTTTCCTGACAAGATACCGTTGATAATATTTTAGGAGTTGTTATACATTTATTGGACTTCATGATGTTGCTAGCTGAGGTGGATCTCACTATCCTCCTATGTGAGTTGCCTGGTAGTTATCCTTAGTTGGTCTTATTTTTCCTTCTTTATTTTCCTGTCTTATGATTCCTTCTAGTAGTTTCTATTATTCTTGTGCCTTAGTTATCTTTCCTGTCTTATCTTCTTTAGATGTTGGGTTGTGATTGAGTACATTGTAGTTCATGGACCTTCTAGATGTAGTGTATAATTATTGGGTACTAGACAGTGTTCTACCGTCGATACTGCGACGTAGGCTGGGCGTGGCCTACGTATTCGTATTCGTATATCCGGGTGTGGGTCGTGACACATTTTTAGTGGTGGCCCATGCAGGTCAGTCTTTGCAATTAATGCGAAGTCGTGGTAGTACTTGAGCTTCTCTGTACTACTGCGAGCCTGCCCTAGGATTAAGGTTGAGTCATGGAATATTTTAGGAAATTGGTACTCAGTCACATATTAGGAACTCTTGGTAGATTCCAGGAATGACCCCTGGGAATCTTATTTCGAACTTTTCAAAACTTTTCCCATTTGTTCTTGTCCGTCCTGATTTCTGAAACATCTGTCCGTTATCAACTTTATTCTTTCTTTGGAATGAGTTGGTGGACCCCAGAGGGAAGGTATAAGTTGGACTTATATATCTTCTAGGTTGAGACGAGAATATGATTTGCCAGTCTCATATCAGGTTGAGATTGTTTTAGATTATATTCCAATGATTTTTTTTTATCTTGACCTAGATAGTACCTTTGGACATTTCCTGAGAATTTTCTTCTAAACTCTATCTCGAAATCTGTTTTCGCTAGTTTCTATTTACTTATCTTTGATTCGTTGTTGAATTTTAAATCTTGATGTTCGTTCGTTGTTGACTTTGATTTTGATTTTGTTTGAAGATAAGTTTCTCTGGATCGAGTTAAGATATTCTGATAAACATATTTGATGAGGACGATATGAACGATAAATGTCTACTTTATTATGGAGTTAGAATTTATCGCAATCATATTAGCTAGCCTGACAAGGACATGGAGCCTGATTTTGGATATACTATCCTAGTTATGGAATTTAGATTTTCTTGCAGCCATACCGGTTGGCGTGGTAAGGAATCAAGATGACATGATTATAGGGTGTATACCCTAGTTATGGACTCTATCGTTTATTGCAGCTATGTTTACTGGCATGGCAAAAATTCTGGCAGCATGGTTTTGGATAGACGTGTATGGTTATCAGGTCATATCTTAAATTGATTCACTTCTTTCGACCAAATGATGAGGACAATTCATATCCTTATTTCTCGACTTATCATTCATTTCTTTTCTCATCGTATGATGATTTTCTCATCTTGCCATCATTTCTTTTGACTTGTTTAGCTATGTCTTGATTATACCAATCATCTATCTCATATCTACATTTATCATCTACACTTGAAAACTCTGAAAATTTTAAAATTTTCATATCTCAATTGTTTCTTAAATTTCAATACTGTTAAGATTTTGATTCCCTTCTGTCTATGACCAATCAATTTTGGTCGTCTTGTTTATCGTGCCAAAGAGTCTTGGTTGCTGACTAGACTCTAGATGACTTCAAATTCCTTTATGACTTAGATTTTCATCCTTGGATGCTCGTGCCCAGCCTTCGTTGATCTTATTCTCCATCTTGCCCAAATTCTGATTTACTCAAAAGTTGATCAACTTAGATCGTGTTGAGACAAATTTCTTTATCATGGTTGGATTTTAATGCTATTAACCCTCGTGCATTGCCTTCTGATTCTGATCATGTTTGGATTTTGAATACTCGTGTCTAAACTCTTTTTAACCTTGATTTTATTTCCTGATTACATCAAAATTCTTGTGATTAGTCGTGCCTAGATGATTTGGCATGACTAAGACAACTTGGGATTTTCTTGACCGTGATTTTAACGATCATAACTATATATTTTATCTTGCCTCAGACTCGTACCTAAAATTTTTGACTTCCAATCATGACTAACTAGTGTGACTACGAAATTATTTGTGTTAGAATTGAGCATGTTTGACTTTCTACCGTGCCTAATTGACTTAGGTTCCTTCCTAAATTGTGCTTTTAAGACCTTGATTTGAATTCATGATTTATCGTCTTTCACAACTGAACTTGGATCTTGATCGTGCTTACGTGACCTATAATCTGATTTCTATCAAATCTATCTCTCAATCGTGCTGTCACGACCCGCACCCTAGAGTTAGGGCACGAGAAGTGGGTACGTCCAGCCTACGCCGCAGTGTCGGTGGTAGAACGCTGTCCTAGGTCTCATGCATCTAACAGTATAAGGCTAAACAGTTTATACTCCCCGAATGGGGGTGACATAGCAGAATGTAAACTCAATCATATCTAAGGTAGAGCATAAAGGAAGATAGATAAAACATGAAATCGAAAAGAGATACAACAGATAGAAGTCTAAGTGTCTAAGATACAAACTCAGAATACATCTCAAAACTCAAACAAAGTAATCCATAAAGTAAATACAACTCCGGACAATTGAAAATAGCTAACTAAACAACCTCTAATGTGTCTCCTCTAGGCTAGCAGGCAATCTCCAAGCTATCTGTAAAATTTATCAACGGGTCCAGTCAGGACAGGAGCGAGTACAGTACATCTCAACAATATCATAACAGGTTAGAAAATATAAACATGCTAGAGAGTAAGATACAGGATCTGAAGAAATAACATGATAAAAAGAGAGAGACTGTAAGTAATTAGCTACTATATATAGAGAACTATCAGTGACTAGTGATTCAGAGCACAAGATGGTTATGTAAACGACACGATATTGTACACGAGTAATCTACAAAGGTTGTACACGAGTAATCTACTGGATTGATTACATAACCACTTCTACTCCCCCGCCCCAATCAATACACAAGGATCTAGATATGATATGTTATTGCACACGAAGTATAGTCGCACACGAGATCATGTGAATACATGAATATACACAATTTCACACGATTTGTACACGAATGTCACGAATACAAGGAGTACACGATGCTCACGATAAAGTACACAAACACGAATACCCGAGATAACATCGCACAACAAGATCCATATAGTACTAATCCGTGTTTCCAACGTGTCAGCATCATGTAAAGTAATCTAAAGCAGGAAATATAATCCTAAACAAGATATAAAATGATCAGAGAATGTACTTGCCTGGTGTCTGAATGTCCAAAGTAAATATAATGTCCGAGGAGAGGTGTCTGGCTCCTAATCAGAACAGCACAAGTCACAACATGTCCAGAAGGGTAATATAAAGCACTACAATGCATTCTACATGAATCTAGGTCAAACTAGGCCAAAGTCAACCCTTGGTCAACTCTGGTCAACTGCACTAGTCAAACTAGGTCAAACTAGGTCATGTCCTAACCCAGCAAGTCTTACTAGGCCTAACCAAGACTATCCTAGCAAGCACACATCAATACAAGGCTATACAAGCCAACATACACCCAACTCTATATAGCATGCAATTATTCAATACTCAAATAGGCAAGAATTCACATTAGATATACACTAGGTAATCTATTACTTTAAGCTATACATGTCTACACATATATACACATGCATATATTGGTATTCAATATTAGGTCTATAATCATGGCATTTCAAATGGCTGTATAAACTTATATATTACAACACAATATGCTAACATATACATAATATACATACATAGCTAAGTTAACTATATTCATAAATACTTATTTAAGAGGCTATGTGTGTGTATGTGAACATGGCAAAGGGGCAAGTGAGGGTTAAATGGGCATACATAGTGTATACATATCAAAGAGTGTCAAAGTGTAAGTGAACAATGTGTCAAGTGTGATAGTGTCAACATAGTGTAAGGGGGTACATGAGGTAATATAGAATTTGTGTTAACATAGAACATTACATCTCATTAACTTGCATATTGCATACATTACATCTATTATTACATTACATTCATGCTTGCATTCATTCATCATTCATTTATTCTCTTGCACTACTATATGTACCATATATTACATACTATGGAACCTACATATTCATTACAAGCCATACTTATACATGCTTACATTAGATAGGATACTTACACCTCATTCATCATTTATTTAACCATTTACTCATGCTTCATTCTCTATTTAGTTACATAATGTATATACATTAACATGGGTTAAAATCAAATAGAACATTATATTACACATAAGGGTGCACAAAATACATATACCGAATAGTAACTCCTACTAATAATCAATACTGTACCAACTCAGCATGAATTAAATTCTAGGATTAAAGTATGTTATAGATCTATGTGTTAGCTTTCCGAAACTTCAAACGGATCGCGTTTTCGTTTCCGGAAACTCCCGGAATCGCGAAAACACCGAGAACGCGTTTGTCTTTCGTACCGTTGACAATCAAATAATTCTCCAGAAAGTTACAAAAGAATTAGGCCTATTAATATATGTTTTTGGAAAGCTAACTTCAATACGCTTCTTTTAAAAAAAATAGGAGACTAAACCGAGCTTTGAGCTAGAAGTTATGATATTTCTAAGTTAGGGCTGAAATTAAAAAAGTGGATAAAAATAATGACGGATTTAGATAGTTTGAGACAAAAGAACACAAGTATATAACATAATATATCAAGAACTCACTCTCTACACTAATATATATATATATATGAGACACTATAGAACACATCTCCAATACAAAAATATGAGATTAAACATGTAATAATTCATTCATACATAACAACACATAGTGTGTCCAAATTTGGGATTTTCCCACATGGACACAACCACAACACAAAGGACACTCCTATGACCTCCAAATGGATACAAAATGGACACAAATGGAGATACAACCATGAGGGTCATTCCTATGGGTTCAAAATAGACCTATATGTATGAGAAAATGAAAAGGAGAAGGGATTTATACCTCCCGGTAGATCGAATCAAAGAAAAACCTTCCCGGAGCGACACCGACACGTAGAGATTCCAAAAGGACACGAACGAGCTCCGAATCCTCCCAAACTTGGGTAGCTTCCTCCTTGGCTAGAATGGAGAAGGAAAGAAGAAGATTTGGTGGTGAAATGGAAGGATTTGGTGGAGAAATTGCTAGGGATTGCTCTCTAGGAATTTGGGGAAGAACGAGAGAGAGAGTGTGGATGAGAATAATGAAATGAACTTGAGCCTATCCTCTCCCAAAGTGGTTGGCCATATGGGGCTATTTGTCCTATTATGGTAAGGTCCAAAATACCCCCATTAACCTATTCTATGAGTATTAGGAAAGGACTAATTGGTTGGGGCTAAATTAGTCATTCTAAAGTCTCTAATCACACTAACCTTATCCATAATAATTAGTCTAACCTCTAACTAAAATATTTCTATCATGTGGACTAAAATTAATATCATGTGGGCCATGCCTAACTAGTGTGTGGGTCCCACTAGAGTCAAACTACCCCCGGGTCCCCGTTACAAGTCAGATTGAGATAAAATTCGAACCCGACTCAAATAATCCCAAAACAATATCATAAATAATAAAATAATATCAAAATAATTCAAAGAGGTCAAATGCAAAAATATCCTTAGGCCAAAAATGATATTAAAATATCATAATCACATGGTTAGGCTCTAGGTCAAACAGTCTCTAGGGTTTCACTAGCAAAACGTCAAAACCACAAGTCATTGATTTAAATAATTTTAAAATGATTTAAAATCACCAAAAAATTATATCATGAATTAAATATCATTATTAAAATAATTATAAACACGAAATTTCAAAATTACCCTCATTTGGGAAACTGGGTGCTACAACTCTACCCACCTTAGAAAAATTTTGTCCTCGAAATTTAAGATCGATAGTACTCCTTCTAGAGCCTCTAACCTACCCAATATTTAAGGTAACACTTCCTAACACTGGAATAATAAACGGACATCTAGATAGTGTCAATCTAGGAATACCTCCAACACTGCTCTGCTGTACGGCGGTAATGGAACTTCAATAAAATATGGACTGGAACCTATATCCAAGGGACTGGACCTATTTTAAAGTGGTCTTAACTAAGGATGGAAAGGAACTGATCATAGGCTATAGGTATGCTCAAACTATTATCTTCCTATTAACCATCTATTAATACATTCTATTATCATAGGAACGATGCATTATTAAGACATATAGGCCCCTATCTCTCATAACACATTTATACTCACCAAAAGACTAGTACATCCCATCAAGGCTGATACTATAATCTCTCATAAATCTCATAAGCTACATGTTTATAGACACACATCCCCACATCAAGGACTAACCTATATATATCTACAACAGATACTAATGGGGTGACGTCCCTATTTCCCAACAATCAAGGTCTTAAGAAAATTTATCTAAATCATGCAATTTGAAGGAATAGTATACAAGGTCAGGGCATACCATAGCAATTGAAAGTCTCACCTAGGTACACTAATCATTCTAGGTCAAAATAGAACTATGGTATCAACACACAAACAATCTAGGGTATCCTAATTGGAAAGGTAAGGGAACAACAATCATCAAGGTTGTAGGGCTGTCTACCATCCTATATAAAAATTGGTCATTAACAAGCAACTAAGAATATTATTAAAAGGTTACTATTCCATAAAATGGCAAAAATTGAAAATTTAGGCACAATAAATCACAAATAGATTTTTGTCTTGACACGATCTAAGTTGATCAATTTCAGGATAAAACGAGATTTGGGCAAGAAGGGAAATCAATGAAATCAAGTATGAGCGAGCATCCAATGATGGAGATTCAGGTCATGATTAAATTTAATTCGACTGAGTACGAATACGAGGTTCATAGGCGATAAAAAGATTTCAAGGAGAATTGTCAAGGCTATCGCGAATGAGACTCTAGGGTCAAGTTTAACTATGTCTCCATTCTCGTAAATTGATACATAAAAAAGTGAACCAAAGTGCAATAGGTTAATCAGACCATCATGTACCGGTTCTGATTAGACAATATGTTAGTGGGTGGCCACCCAATAAAATATGTCATGACCAAGCTCGAAAATAGATAAGCTTACAAAAATAAGGATAATTTAGCAACACAAGATATAAGGGTGGTAATGATAAAAGGAATTACATAGTCCAAGGTTCTTAACCAAACGGGTCAAGTAATCAGATAAGGTACAAGGTTAAGCATCTAAGGAAACAAGCAGAACACCATCACATGTCGGGTCGAAAGAATTGAGTCAAGGCTGGATTTCAAATTGAAATAAAAAAAAATTAGTATAATGGTAGAGGTTATAGTTTAGCCAGTTGACCAGAAAATCATATCAAGAAAATAGAGTACAAGAAGACGGATTTTAGTGCGACATGATATACCTACACGAAGGTGAGCTCGTCTAGGTCTTGCATATAAGATTTGTTGGAGGGTAACAGCTAGTATTACATTCCGAATATCAAAGTCACGATAAGGAACATCAAAGGATCTCAATTAGAAAGTGGGAGTTCAAGAGGTGGTAATTAATGCACAAAAATAATGAAGATCGAGTTAGTCATCTGCTTCTGATACTCTTAAGTTCATCTGGTCATAACTTGCCAATCATATCTTTACCTCACCAGTCTCCATATGAAAATTTAACCTTTACTTAAACCCTTACCATGACTACCGTAGGCAATTCCCAAGTTCCAAACATCACTCTTGAAGCACAGCCCTCACATTTAGGAATCAACATTAACCATTTATTTAAATTTCTAAGTTCTTTCACCTTGTCTTAAATTTGACCCAAAATCTCTAAATCCCGTTTACGAATTCCTTGAACTTGTTAAAATGTTTCTCCTCGTATTATTTAATTTAAATCTCCAGGCCTTACAAAACTTATCTTCCATCATAAAATCAACTTTCGTATTTTCTTCGACATACACCCTTGAATATTATTCTCCTAAAAATATTTCACAACAATCTCTAAACTTCCATAACTTTGTGCTCTCTCTATCCCTAGTCATTTCCTCGCAACATCTTGTTTAATATCCTTATTAAACACAATTAACTTCTCTTTTCCATTACTAACCTTCTACATAGCCTCAGAGTAAAAGTTTTCCCCAGAATCAATAACCAAGATTTTCTAAGTTCTCAAAACTAGGTTGACCTCTGATATCCTCATTAGTTTTGAATACACCTATAAACTATCTCATAACCCCAAAATTTCTCTAAATGTAATTATTTCCAGATTGGCAGTATACATCTCTTTATTCTATTCGAGACCTTTACCACATTTCTATCTCAAGTTTCCATATGGAACACTCCACATTTGATTTCCTTTAGATCATCATATAATAACCAGTTACGTCTTCTCTGAGCTACATGATTTACGTCACTTCCTTAGCCTTCCCCATGCAAAAGATACAAAGATTCAAGGGTTTCGAAGTACATCTGGTAGGGATGACAAGATATGGGTAATTAATGTAATGAGACAGAGTTTAAGATAAGAGGTAAATAAGAATGCAAGAGAATAACGACGAGAAAGAATAATGAAGATATGTTCCTTCTCATCGGTTCAAACGAGAGGAACCCATCAAGCTTAAATTGAATAGCAAAGAATGAGGGTGAATCCAAACAAGAGGAAAAGGAATTCCAATTGAAGTTCAAAATGAGTTTCTCAGGGGTCGTCCCAGAAATCTCTCAAAAAATCCTAAGTGTGATTGAGTACCTTGGAATTGAAAATATTAATCTAAATACAAAATTAAATCAACAACTACAAAATTTTATCAAAATCATCAACTAAGACCAGGATTCAAAGTTCCACAATGAATCCATAAAATTAAATTCAAATCAAGGAAAAAGGTGAATCAAAACAAGGAAAAGGAGTTTAAATCGGAATTCAAAATGAGATTCTCAAGGGTCATCCCAGGAATCTCTCAAGGAATCCTAACAGTGATTGAGTATCCTCTCATCCTAACATCTTAATTTATATATCCTATAACAGGCTCGTAGTAGTACAACTAAGTCGTTGCGCTACTACGAAATCGCACTAATGCGAATCTCGACCTGCATGGGCCACCACTAAAAATGTGTCACGACCCAGACCCTAGAGTTAGGGCACGAGAAGTGGGTACGTCCAGCCTACGCCGCAGTGTCGGCGGTAGAACGCTGTCCTAGGCCTCATGCATCTAACAGTATAAGGCTAAACAGTTTATACTCCCCGAATGGGGGTGACATAGTAGAATGTAAACTCAATCACATCTAAGGTAGAGCATAAAGGAAGATAGATAAAACATGAAATCGAAAAGAGATACAACAGATAGAAGTCTAAGTGTCTAAGATACAAACTCAGAATACATCTCAAAACTCAAACACAGTAATTCATAAAGTAAATACAACTCCGGACAATTGAAAATAGCTAACTAAACAACCTCTAATGTGTCTCCTCTAGGCTAGCAGGCAATCTCCAAGCTATCTGTAAAATTTATCAACGGGTCCAATCAGGACAGGAGCGAGTACAGTACATCTCAACAATATCATAACAGGTTAGAAAATATAAACATGCTAGAGAGTAAGATACAGGATCTGAAGAAATAACATGATGAAAAAGAGAGAGACTGTAAGTAAATAGCTATTATATATAGAGAACTATCAGTGACTAGTGATTCAGAGCACAAGATGGTTATGTAAATGGCACGATGTTGTACACGAGTAATCTACAGAGGTTGTACACGAGTAATCTACTGGATTGATTACATAACCACTTCTACTCCCCCGCCCCAATCAATACACAAGGATCTAGATATGATATGTTATTGCACACGAAGTATAGTCGCACACGAGATCATGTGAATACATGAATATACACGATTTCACACGATTTGTACACGAATGTCACGAATACAAGGAGTACACGATGCTCACGATAAAGTACACGAACACGAATACCCGATGTATCCGCTAAGGAAATAACATTGCACAACAAGATCCATATAGTACTAATCCGTGTTTCTAATGTGTCAACATCATGTAAAGTAATCTAAAGCAGGAAATATAATCCTAAACAAGATATGAAATGATCAGAGAATGTACTCGCCTGGTGTCTGAATGTCCAAAGTAAATATAATGTCCGAGAAGAGGTGTCTGTCTCATAATCAGAACAGCACAAGTCACAACATGTCCAGAAGGGTAATATAAAGCACTACAATACATTCTACATGAATCTAGGTCAAACTAGGCCAAAGTCAACCCTTGGTCAACTCTGGTCAACTGCACTAGTCAAACTAGGTCAAACTAGGTCATGTCCTAACCCAGCAAGTCTTACTAGGCCTAACCAAGACTATCCTAGCAAGCACACATCAATACAAGGCTATACAAGCCAACATACACCCAACTCTATATAGCATGCAATTATTCAATACTCAAATAGGCAAGAATTCACATTAGATATACACTAGGTAATCTATTACTTTAAGCTATACATGTCTACACATATATACACATGCATATATTGGTATTCAATATTAGGTCTATAATCATGGCATTTCAAATGGCTGTATAAACTTATATATTACAACACAATATGCTAACATATATGTAATATACATACATAGCTAAGTTAACTATATTCATAAATACTTATTTAAGAGGCTATGTGTGTGTATGTGAACATGGCAAAGTGAGGGTTAAATGGGCATACATAGTGTATACATATCAAAGAGTGTCAAAGTGTAAGTGAACAATGTGTCAAGTGTGATAGTGTCAACATAGTGTAAGGGGGTACATGAGGTAATATAGGATTTGTGTTAACATAGAACATTACATCTTATTAACTTGTATATTACATACATTATATTTATTATTATATTACATTCATGCTTGCATTCATTCATCATTCATTTATTCTCTTGCACTACTATATGCACCATACATTACATACTATGGAACCTACATATTCATTACAAGCCATACTTATACATGCTTACATTAGATAGGATACTTACAACTCATACATCATTTATTTAACCATTTACTCATGCTTCATTCTCTATTTAGTTACATAATGTATATACATTAACATGGGTTAAAATCAAATAGAATATTATATTACACACAAGGGTGCACAAAATGCATATGCCGAATAGTAACTCCTACTAATAATCAATACTGTACCAACTCAGCATGAATTAAATTCTAGGATTAAAGTATGTTATAGATCTATGTGTTAGATTTCCGAAACTTCAAACGAATCGCGTTTTCGTTTCCGAAAACTCCCGGAATCGCGAAAACACCGAGAACGCGTTTGTCTTTCGTACAGCTGACACTCAAATAATTCTCCAGAAAGTTACAAAAGAATTAGGCCTGTTAATACATGTTTTAGGAAAGCTAACTTCAATACGCTTCTTTTAAAAAAACGGAAGACTAAACCGAGCTTTGAGCTAGAAGTTATGATATTTCTAAGTTAGGGCTGAAATTAAAAACGTGGATAAAAATAATGACGGATTTAGATAGTTTGAGACAAAAGAACACAAGTATATAACATAATATATCAAGAACTCACTCTCTACACTAATATATATATATGAGACACTATAGAACACATCTCCAATACAAAAATATGAGATTAAACATGTAATAATTCATTCATACATAACAACAACACATAGTGTGTCCAAATTTGGGATTTTCCCACATGGACACAACCACAACACAAAGGACACTCCTATGACCTCCAAATGGACACGAAATGGACACAAATGGAGATACAGCCATGAGGGTCTTTCCTATGGGTTCAAAATAGACCTATATGCATGAGGAAATGAAAAGGAGAAGGGATTTATATCTCCCGGTAGATCGAATCGAAGAAAAACCTTCCCAGAGTGACACCGACACGTAGAGATTCCAAAAGGACACGAACGAGCTCCGAATCCTCCCAAACTTGGGTAGCTTCCTCCTTGGCTAGAATGAAGAAGGAAAGAAGAAGATTTGGTGGTGAAATAGAAGGATTTGGTGGAGAAATTGCTAGGGATTGCTCTATAGGAATTTGGGGAAGAACAAGAGAGAGAGTGTGGATGAGAATAATGAAATAAACTTGAGCCTATCCTCTCCCAAAGTGGCTGGTCATATGGGGCTATTTGTCCTATTATGGTAAGGTCCAAAATGCCCCCACTAACCTATTCTATGAGTATTAGGAAAGGACTAATTGGTTGGGGCTAAATTAGTCATTCTAAAGTCTCTAATCACACTAACCTTATCCATAATAATTAGTCTAACCTCTAAATAAAATATTTCTATCATGTGGACTAAAATTAATATCATGTGGGCCATGCCTAACTAGTGTGTGGGTCCTGCTAGAGTCAAACTACCCCCGGGTCCCCGTTACAAGTCAGATTGAGATGAAATTCGAACCCGACTCAAATAATCCCAAAACAATATCATAAATAATAAAATAATATCAAAATAATTCAAGGAGGTCAAATGCAAAAATATCCTTAGGCCAAAAATGACATTAAAATATCATAATCACATGGTTAGGCTCTAGGTCAAACAGTCTCTAGGGTTTCACTAACAAAACGTCAAAACCACAAGTCATTGATTTAAATAATTTTAAAATGATTTAAAATCACCAAAAAATCATATCATGAATTAAATATCATTATTAAAATAATTATAAACACAAAATTTCAAAATTACCCTCATTTGGGAAACTGGGTGCTACACGTGCTATACTCAAATTTTTCTCTCCATTTGCTTTTCTTAGTCTCGTTTTAGATCATGACTATCCGACTTTGATTTTCATGATCTTGATAATCTTAACCCTCAAATCGTGCTAAAAATCTTGAACCCTAATCGACTGTGTCAAAATAGATCTCCTTCGTACTTGAATTTTGATTCTCTAGTCGCTCGTGCTCAGGTTTCATTCCTGATCAAGACTAGATTTTCGATTTTTCTCGTTCTATTCCAAATCGTTCCTAAGTGGTTAATCATCCCAAATTATTAACGCGTCTGAGTCTTGATTTCACTCATGACCAGATGGTTAATCCTTGATCAATGTTTGTGCTAAACATCTGATTATTCCTAACAATGCCTAATCACGTAATTTCCATCTTGATCGTGCCTATGTATAACCCTAAATCTAATTTCATCGAGCTGAAATCCTGTTAATCAAATTTTTGACTTGATTATAATCGGACGAAGCTTAAGTTTTGATTTCGTTGTCATACCTCTATCGTGGCAAGTGAACTTAGACTATTTCCAATTTTTATCACGTTCGAACTTGGATCATATTTCATGATTTTATTAATCATACTCCTTAATCTTTGATCGGGCCTATAAGACCTTGACTTCGATTTTTGTTTGTGTCTGAAATTTTATCTCAACCATGCAAACCTTGTTTTGGTCATGGTTAGCTTTTCATCTTGATCGGGCCTGTGCGACTTTCGGGTTGATTTCCATCAACCTAAGTCCTACAGATCACCCCGCACTTGAACTTCATGTATATCTTCGATTCTTCCAATCGTCTCTAAAATCGTGCCCCAATGACTTGACTTATTTCTGAATCATGCACATATGATTTTGTTCGTATCACAATTCTATCGTGCCAAATCCCTCGTCGTGTCTGAACAATTTTGAATTGATTTCTTGATCGTGCAAAACTCGTCATTCTTGGATCGTGCCTAAAATATTGCCTAAATTTTCTATCATGTTTTAACCCCACTACCAACCTTTAATTTCGAGGAAGAAATTTTTATAAGGTGGATAGGATGTAAGCCCCCTGAATTTTCGGGATTTATTTTCAAATTTCCTAAATGATTTATTCTCGATAATTTATTCTATTTAATTAATTTTTGATCATTTAAATGCTCTTTATCGCGACTTAGAATTCTAGAGCATCAGGGATGCCAGTCTCTGGAAACTTCCTTCTTGAAGTTTGTAGTAGACGAGATTATCTTCATATTGATATTTCGTGTCCCACTCAAACTTGTTCCCTTGTTCTTCAATTGATTCGCACAACTTCGGGTCAAATTAGACCAATTTATCGTCTGTCGTAATTTGTGATTTAATTTCCAACTTAATTTTCGGGCCCGACATCAGTCCAATCCAGTCGACCCAATATATGGTCCTGGCCTGTTTTGAGTCTACTGTGCACGTACCACTTGCATGCCATCGAATTGATTTTCCTTGTGCTCCAATTTTGTCCATAATTTTTAATAGTTTAAATTTATTATTTTAATTAAATATTGGCCCCAAGCGTGTCCAAACTTGACCCAATACCTAACCCAATTTGGTGTAACCCCTGTCATGACTACCCCTACATCTCACTATTGTAATTACCTTTTCCCTACTCAAAAAACTACCCTCCTTGTATATAAATATCTCTTTCTCTCTCTATTTCAAATATATAAATAATATATACATATATATATATATATATATATATATATATATATATATATATATATATATATATATATATATATATATATATATATATATAATAACTCTCTCTCTCATCCTCACCTCACTCTCTCTCCTAACTCCCCCTATGTGCAGCCGACCTACACCCCCCTCTCTCATTCTCTCTCTCTCTAAATATCTTCTTAATATCTCTCTCTCTCTCTCTTTATATAATATATACACATACATATATATTATATATATAATCTCTCTCTCTCTTCACTTATACACAAACACACACAACCCATCACCAGCATACCCCCCCTTACAGCCGACAACACCATCTCCTCCTCCTTCTTCATTATCATCATCCTCTCCTTCTCTTCTTCTTCATTATCATCATCATCCCCACCATCACCACATCTACATTATCAACACCATCTCCATCACCATTTTTAACAAACACCACCACCATCACAACCATCCCTCCTTTTCTCCTTCTCCTCCTAGCCGAGCCGCGTGTCGCCACCGTCGCTGGCCGCGTTGCCGCCATTGGCCGGCCTCCTCCGCGTGAGGCACGTGCGCACTGCAGCCAGCAACCGTAGCCAGCTACCGCAGCAGCAAACGCAGCTACAGTCGCCGTGCCGGTGGCCGCGCGCCACCACCGGGGTCGGCCCCTCCTTGGCCGGGCGCACCCCCGGGCAGGCCCCGTGGCGCGTCCCCTCTTCCTCGGTACGAGAAACACCCGATTCATGCGTTTTGCACGGGATCCCGTCGACGCGCGCGCGGACGAATTTCAGAAAGTTCGCTCGGGACAACAACTTCGTGCACGTTTTCCAAAAAATTCGATCGTTGGATCGGCAAAATCTTTGCTCAATCATAATTTAGGTATATCTATCTTCACTATCCTCAGTTTTTGTCCGTTAATTTTATCGTTTGATACATCAAAACCGTCCACCAAGTTGACCGTTTAAATTATGTTATTTTTGGACAGTTTTACGGAGCCAACTTTCTCGGTTCGTATCTCCTCCATTGCAGCTTCGTCTGGTATGCCACTAGTTCCTATGCGAAGCTAGTATAACCCTCTTCCTACCCCTCCAGTTTCGTTTCATTGTGGGCACGTTTGATTGGTTGAATTCGACGTCAAAGTTGGCCGTCCGAATTCGTAATTTCCAACTTGTAAAATTCTATTTTTGAACCCGGGAATCCAGATTCAATTTTTGACACCACCGGTAGACTCGTGGCGTCGTTCTGGCGTGTTTTCATATAAAGTTTGTTAGATTTGGAGGACGTGGGCCCTGACACGCATTTCGGTGCAAAGTGGGCCTCACAGTCCGGGTCAACGAGACTTTTTGACGCCGGCTCATCGGAATCCAATTTCGGATATATCGTTGAGTTCGTATCGTCATTCTGGACTCGTTGACATATAATTTGCTAGATTTTAGCGGACATTGGTTTCGGCACATATTTCGGTGCAAGTCGGATACCAATATCCGGATCAACGGGTCATTTTGAGATTGGCTCATCGGAATCCAATTTCGGATATACCGTTGAGTTCGTATCGTCATTCTGGACTCGTAAATATATAATTTGCTGAGTTTTGAGGACATTGGCTCCGATACGCTTTTTCGTGCAAATCGGATTCCAATATCTGGGTCAACGGACTAATTTGAGATCGGGTCATCGGAATACAATTTTGGATATACCGTTGAGTTCGTATCGTCATTCTGGATTTGTGAACATATAATTTGTTAGGTTTAGTGTACGTTTATTTTGATACGTTTTTTGGTGTAGAGTGGGTCCGACACGGATACCATTTGACCCGAAATTACCTTTTTGCCTATGTGTCCAAATTGGACTTATGGATAGGCTATCCTAGCTAATTTGACCATTCTGGACACGTTGGTGATGGTTGTTTCACCATCCGACAACACTTGTAGGTTTTTGCCCTATTATTATAATCCTTCTCTTTTTATTCGTATTTTTAGATCCTTGTATCGGAATTGAGATCCATCGATTCCAGTAATTTTACAACCACTGAAATTGAATGTGTTGACCCTGTAGATATTTATAGAGACTAGCCTTGACCAGTTGACCATGGTTGACTACTTTGACTGAAAGTCGAAGTAGAGTCAACATTTGACCTAGGTTAGACTAGTTTGGACCTTGGTTGACCACAGTTGACTATTTTGACCAAAAGTCAACCGAAAGTCAACCGTAGCCTAAAATTGACTAGAACTTGACCAAAGTTGACCAGTTGACCCAAAGTCAACTGTTAGTCAACTTTAGCCTAGTTTGACCTAGAGTTGACCAGAGTTGACTAGAGTTGACCAGTTGACCAAAAGTCAACTGTAAGTCAACCATTGACCCAGTTTGACCTAGTGTGACTCAGTGTGACCTAGTTTGACTTAGTTAACTGAGTCTGACCTAGATTGCGTAGCTTATACTATAGAATCAAGCCTAACACTATCGAACCCTAATTAGCTTATATATATCTTATCTTTAGGTCTGTGGCATTACTCTGAGCATCGACCCTATTTGACAGCTCAGGACCGCAGGCGAGTATATTCACTGATAGTTTTCATTGTCTTGATATCTTCTATATCCGATTCAGTTGTAGTGTCTTACTCGATTTCCAGTCACGATAGTTCACGGACTAGTATACGTTGATCATGACATGAGATGTTGTTCCTGGATTTTCCTGGTATATATGTACATTTCATGTCTTGTTCCCTGTACTTGTATAGACACCGATTCCTGAGAGGGAGTAGCTATCCTCTTAGGGAATCCCTTGTCATGACGTGTCATGTCCAGATCTATTGTACTATTCGGGGATGGAGAATTATTAGGGGTTATGTGATCAAAGCCATCCTGTCACTATTCTTGTGCTCGTACCACTCTCCCCTCACGTAGGGTGTAGCAAGATCCCATTTACCTTATGTTCGTTATCCAGGTTGGCCGGCACGACTTTTCGTTGAGGTCACCGCGGATTGCGGGGCCAAGTGGATAGCCTGTCCTGTCACTTATCCCAAGCCGATCACATAACGCTCTAATAATTCAAGGCACATTTTATCTTTACTTTATCTTATCATATATCCTGCTCTGTTCTACATTTAGTACTTTCTCACCATGCTATGATATACAGTTACTCACATGTTCTACATGCCTTTATATTGTACCTTGATTGGAGACTAAGTTCTGCTCGGGAGAAGGGTTACAACCCCGGTCCTTGTTTGGTTTAAGGGTTGTAACTCAGCTTCCGAACGGTTTCTAAGTTTTCCTATATCTTTGTCTTGTAGTTCATTATACTGTCTCTTATAGAATTTGTCAATTCATATGGAACTGCTGTTAGTGTTTGTACTTGCTCATTTTCCTGACAGGATACCGTTGATAATATTTTAGGAGTTGTTATACCATTATTGGACTTCATGATGTTGTTAGCTGAGGTGGATCTCACTATCCTCCTATGTGAGTTGTCTGGTAGTTATCCTTAGTTGGTCTTGTTTTTCCTTCTTTATTTTTCTTTCTTATGATTCCTTCTAGTAGTTTCTATTGTTCTTGTGCCTTAGTTATCTTTTCTGTCTTATCTTCTTTAGATGTTGGGTTGTGATTGAGTACATTGTAGTTCATGGACCTTCTAGATGTAGTGTATAATTATTGGGTACTAGACAGCGTTCTACCGCCGATACTGCGACGTAGGCTGGGCGTAGCCCACGTATTCGTATCCGTATATCCGGGTGCGGGTCGTGACACCTATCATATTATAAACAGTATTTCATGTATGTACTTGCTCCTATTCTGACTGGATAACCACATTTTTAGGAGATGACTTAGAGGATTTGTGTCCTACTTAAAATGGCATACCGAGACTGATCATGGTACACTTGAGGATACTAAAGCAGCTGTAGCTAAGTTACTACTGGAGGACATTTAGTTTAGTTTAGCACATGACTTTACATGTCCGAATTTTTCTTCGGCGCACTCATTTGGAATGTTTTACTATTTGAGAATTTATGTACTTTATATTCTGGATTAAACTTCTTGCGGATATTTTTTTCTATTCATATCTTCTTGTTAGCACTTGTCATTGAGTTAGATCATGATTGTTTCACTTAACAAAATGTCTAAAAATTGGCTTTTGAAAGAAAACTAGAAAAAGTACAAAAGTACAAATTGTTTCTGGGAAGTATTGCTATAGAAGTCTGATCTGACAGCGATCACTTTGTTCCTTGGACCATACGATGATGATGAAGAAAACTGCTTGAAGAAGATGAACAATCGGAAGAACCAAGTCACCAGAAAGGTATCGAGCAACGGCACTGATGGCACAGTCGAATGCTTTCCTGCTTTGCTTCACCCTGTTCTTGAGAAAAAGTTGAAGAAATGCTTCTGAGAATATCACTCTGAAAGTATGAGTTTTCTCAGAATTTTCTCTCTTGTATATTCTCTGGGGTCTCTTGATCTGTTCAAAATAAGTCTATTTATAGACTAAACCCATTACGCGTAAAAAAGCAACCAAATTGGATCTTTACGCTAGTAACTGTCACCCACGAACTTTACGCGAGATGACACGTGTCCCATGTAGAGCTTTGATCTCTACGCATGGTGACACGTGTCCCACTACTCCAACAAAATGGGAAGAGCACGTACACACGTTCCTCGATAAGTGTGGCATGAAAGCCACGTAAGCAGATCACGTTCTCATTTAGCCAGAAAAGATCGGACGTAAAAATGACCTAAAATATACTTCCTGCGTAAAGTAGCAGACTGGGCGTAAAATAGCCCAAAATAAACTTTCCGCGTAAAGTGGCTGAAAAGTAGCCTTGAGCGTAAAATTAGCTCAAATAAACTTTACGCCCACAAAAAGCCTTAAGCGTAAAAAGCTCGAATAGCTTTCGTACGTAAAAGAAGCTGTCTTCTGAGCGTAAAGTAGCCCATCTGCACACTAAACGACAAGCGTTAGGTTTGGTGAAAAGATCTCCTCGGCTTCTGTGTACTGCTGTCGGAAAATCATTCTGTCAGATCAAATCACTCGCATTAAATACGGCCTGACAGTCTGTCGTCTAGCGTAAAAGTAGAGGATAGCTCTCGCGTAAAAACTTCTCGCGTAAAGTAGCTCGCGTAAAGTCTGAGTTTGACTCAGTTTGAATTGCGTAAAGCTCTCAACTTCTTTGACTTGGTCTTTGAAGTACTTTTTACGCTCTTACAAGACCCCTTTCAAAGTTTTTAAATTATTTTCAAAATTTGAAATACTTTGAACAGAAGCGTAAAATTCGGGATTTCAACAGTCCGTGCGTAAAGTTCGGGATACTCAGCAGTCCGCGTAAAAGTCGAGATATCCAACCGTCAGCGTGATTTTCGGGAATTTGAACCGATTTCAAAAATTTCTCTATAAATAGAGTCTTTCGAGTACATAGAGAACTTTACTCTTTCCTTGCAATCCCGAACTTCTCTATTCTCTCTCTTTCTTCGAAATCTCGATTTGAATCCATGGCCCCCAAGAAGTCCGCCGCCGGCAGCAAGGACAAGAAGCCCACCGCTGATTCATCATCGGCTGACTGCGCAAAAACTGCCATCCCATCATCGGCGATACCCCAACAGAGCAACCCCGCCGTGGCTCCGGCAAAGAAGGAAAAAACACTGAACTTCGGCCGCACGTACGTTGGAGAAGAAGACCCGAGCTTTTCACTTCACGCCCACGTTATGCGTGTCAGCGTAGAAACTGATATAATTAAATACGCCCACGTTATACGTGTCAGCGTAAAATTAAGAACATATGCCCACGTCTATACGTGCCAGCGTAAATTTTAAAATACGCTCATATCAATATGTGCCAACGTAAAATTCATAATACGTTCACATCAACACTTGTCAGCGTAAAAATTAAAATACGCTCCCGTCAACACGTGCCAGCATAAAAATTAAAATATGCTCATGTCAACACATGCCAGCGTAAAATTCTCAATACGCTCACATCAACACTTGTTAGCGTAAAAAATTAAAAATACGCTCACGTCAACACGTGTCAGCGTAAAAATTAAAATATGCTCATGTCAACACATGCCAGCGTAAAAATTAAAATACGCTCATGTCAACACATGCCAGCATAAAAATTAAAATACGCTCATGTCAACACATGCCAGCATAAAATTCACAAGTGAAAGACTTTGCGTAAAACAAAATTTTTTTACACTTTAAAAGTTTTTATTAACTTTAATAAGCGTAAAGTTTGCATAGTCAGAGTCTTTAATCTTTATGCGTAAAACTCAGACCAAATCATCTGCGTAAAAATTTCAAATTAGATTTTCACTAACTTGATTTTTCTTTTTCTTTTGGCAGTGGATTTGCAAATTCATCCACTTGCAGAAATATTTGGCTCATCAGCTGGTATGGTGGGCTCAAATTATTTGGAGAACCTGTCCCACGTAGAGTTTCCCCAGTCGAATCCGGAATATCCTGCAGAGAGAGCACAGCTGATAGCTGCTCAAAGGGACAGAATGCTGCTGTCCATGATAAATGGGGAAGTATTGACATCGCTGGATGGCCAACAATTTGCAAAGCCAGCTTTCTTATTTGGGGATGCGATAGACTTCAAATCACAAACACACCCCAAGAAGGAGGCTTGGGTGTTTAAGTTTGGAGATAGAGCAATGTACCTCTCCGACATGGATAAAGATTATCCCTTGTCTGCATTTGTCCATGCCACCCATCCCTGAAAGATGCTATGGAACCTGACTCCCAGCAGTCACGGTAGGCCAGGAAGGATCATTTTTAAGAGAGAGAGAGCAAATGACATGGGCTACCACACCAGTACTCCCAGTAGTGGTGTTGTCCCCTTCTCCGGTCTCTTGCCTGGATTCAATCCGAGTGAAGATTCGGCTCTGATCCAGCCAGTGCAGACCCAAATGTTCATTAATAAGTTCATAAGGACTGCAGTATTATATCCTCAGGTCAACCCCAGGCTACCAGGGTGGCTAACTCCTTTTAACCAGAACTGGATCCAGATTAGTGTTTGGATTATGAGGAACTTCCAGACGGAGCTAAAAGACATCGGCCTGTATGAAGCAGTGGCCTCCACTAGGCAGGGTATACCACCAAACAGTAATTTGTTCATGGCTCTGATGGAGATATATATATCAGTTCAACAGGAACTTTTGCGACCCTAAAAGGTGAAATGGGTCTCGCACTCCACGAGATGCAATTCATCTCTAAGCTGTCAATGGAGGAAGCCCCATATGAAGAGTATGTTCCCTCCAACCGGGAACTAGCAGAAATCAGAAAGAAAAATCCTCAATTGGTTGAGGTATGTGAAGAGTTGATGTGCCATTACAGGATTTGCACTACTATGCATGAAAGTGGATCTCATCTGGCGTACATCAACAAGTGGACAACATATCTCTTTTACCATAAGGATAAGATATCTAAAGATGATAAAAAAAGATTTTAGGAGAACAAGGCTCCAACCATCAACACTGGTTCAACAATCCCTGCTAATAAAATACGAGATATGATGGTTGGCTACAAATTTCTGAACAAATATTTGTCCACCAAGACTGGGGAGTTCCCTGCATGAACCGAAGCCTTGAGTTTCCTCAGATATGGCAGCCAGAAGATCTCCAAGAAAGCCTTGCTGGAAGGCTTTCTTTCTCTGTGGTTGAGGAGATGGGTTGTACCGGGGACCTGTACAGTTGATAGAATCCACTGAAACGTGCTATGGCCAGTGGTACGTTTGGTGTTTAAAGTCAGAATCAATCTGCTATCGGTGATGGTGTGTCGAATAAATGCAGGTTTGAGGACTTTTGGTGAGAAACTAATCAACAATGCTCCTCACCGGAACGTATTCCCTAGGATAGAAATGCCCTACACTTACCTGATGGGCTGGCTATTGCATCACAACTACAATTTGTTACCACCAGGCCCAGGAGATGATGCAGAAGTCTTCCTCCAGAAGTTCAGCAAAGCCACATGGAGTGCGACTTCGGTGGCAGATACTTGGGTAGTGTTAAACTACTCCTATGGATGGAACTTTTTCTGTACCCGGCCACCAGTTCTAGTCGACTGCCTAGGTGTACAATTTGAAGATGAAGTTGAAGGAAGAACCTTATTGTCTGTGCCAGTCTTCAAATGGCTAATGTGCATCAGGCCTTCACATCTGATGTACAAAAATGAAGACAACTGTGCGTTCGAACCGTATCTACCAAGTCGGTTCGCTCGCCAGTTTGGATATGACCAACTTCATGTTGGTAATCCCTCCACCAGTTTCCGTCATTATGGAAAGCTAATGGATGGTGCAAGAGGCTGGAGATATTTTAGCACTGCCTGTACCGGTGCCAAATTTCGAATATCGACTGCTACAAGCACAACTGAGCTACGAGTACTTCATACATATGCTCACTTTTACGCATCCATCCGCTCCTTCGCCCATGGGTACAACATGAAGGGGAGTCTTTACTGGCCCAAAGAAGAGAATGTCGAAGAACCAATCCGGGTACCATCAGACATACCCGACGATGCTGCTGTTCCAGATGACGTCTCTGTATTAGCAGATGACGTCTCTGGTTCATCTCTAATAGCATAGGATTCAACCTTCCTTGAACATACATAGGGATTAGTATAGAGGTATGAATCATCACTATCAGTTTCTGACTCCAAAGACTGAGTACCCCCAGCCTCTGAATCTGAAGTTTGCAACTGTCTTTGACTTCTCAAACGGGTATGCTGATATACTCCTTCAAAGGAATCAAGAAGTCGGTTGAACTGTTGTTGACCAGGAGTTTGGGACGAGTTGCGTCTTGGACGTTGTCCTCTATTAGTATGAGATGCCATATTGACTGATGCATATGACAACTATTGTTCTTGGTCATCAACTGATTGTTGAGGCACATTATAGCCTAACCGATTAAAAATTGACCGTTTAGAAGTCGAACAGCAATATTTGATTACTATCTGGTGACACTCACAATGATGATTTTCTTTGGGGAGTGTCACAAGAGATTTTCTGTCTTTACGCTTTTGTACAAGCAACTCGCGTAAATCAGAAGGAGTGGAAGAAGTAGTCTTCTTTATTATATTCAGGACAGAGAATCGTTTAGTCCCTTGTGTACAAAGAAGATTACTGGCTGCATTAGCAGAACCAAATTGAGCATTTTTACGTGCCTGGAGTTGCGTGCGTAAATTCTGAGATTTTTGTGCACAAAGGACTCCATCAGCATTACGCGTAAGTTGAAGATTTGGTACCTTGCGTAAAGCAGTGTAAGAAGGCTGTTGGTGGAAAATCGAAAATTTACCAACAATAGAATTCATGTTTTTACGCTGCATGCATGTAGGGAAATTTATTTTAGATGCAGAGGCATCAATTTACCTTTACGCGTAGAGCACAAAACATGAGTATCTGCCACATCACAGACGGAAGATTTTTCTTTACGTGTAGAGCGTAAAGCTTGGGTGTCTACCACGTCACAGACGGAAGACTAGTTTTTACGCACAGAGCGTAAAGTTTGGGTGTCTACCACATCACAGACGGGAGACTGGTTTTTACGCACAGAGCGTAAAGTTTGGGTGTCTACCACATCACAGACGGGAGACTGGTTTTACGCACAGAGCGTAAAGTTTGATTTTTACGCACAGAGCGTAAAACTTAATTTTTACGCGCAGAGCGTAAAACTTGAGAGTCTACCACGTCACCGACGGGAGACTGGTTTTTACGCCCAGGGCGTATTACTGAAGTAGAGACTGCCTCGTCACAGACGGGAGCCTCCACAACAGGAGTAGGAAGGATTCCTTTGCCTTCAGAGACAACAGGAAGATTCGAGGAGGGTTTGGACTTAGGAATCCAAACTTTTCGCGTCTTTCATGATTTCTGAACATTGGAGCAGCGAGTACTACCCCCAGTTCGGAGCATTTCTTCGTAGGCAGTCTGGTCGAAGTGCACAACCAAAGTCTTAGTTGTCGATCCGACCGACACATCATCATGTTGAGCAATTGCCTTCTCATCAGAGGAGAAGGTCGTCCCCAGCAGAATCGCCATTTTGTTTCATTTAACAAAATGCCTAAAAATAGGCTTTTGAAAGAAAACTAGAAAAAGTACAAAAGTACAAATTGTTTCTGGGAAGTATTGCTATGGAAGTCTGATCTGAGAGCGATCACTTTGTTCCTTGGACCATATGATGATGATGAAGAAAACTGCTTGAAGAAGACGATCAATCGGAAGAACTAAGTCACCAGAAAGGTATCGAGCAACGGCACTGATGGCACAGTCGAATGCTTTCCTGCTTTGCTTCACCCTGTTCTTGAGAAAAAGTTGAAGAAATGCTTCTGGGAATATCACTGTGAAAGTATGAGTTTTCTCAGAATTTCCCCTCCTGTATATTCTCTAGGGTCTCTTGATCTGTTCAAAATAAGTCTATTTATAGACTAAACCCATTGTGCGTAAAAAGCAACCAAATTGGATCTTTACGCTAGTAACTGTCACCCACAAACTTTACGAGAGATGACACGTGTCCCATGTAGAGCTTTGATCTCTACGCATGGTGACACGTATCCTACTACTTCAACAAAATAGGGAGAGCACGTACACATGTTCCTCGATAAGTGAGGCATGAAAGCCACATAAGCAGACCACGTTCTCATGTAGCCAGAAAAGATCGGGCGTAAAAATGACCTAAAATATACTTCCCGCGTAAAGTAGCAGACTGGGCGTAAAATAGCCCAAAATAAACTTCCCGCGTAAAGTGGCGGAAAAGTAGCCTTGAGCGTAAAATTAGCTCAAATAAACTTTACGCCCACAAAAAGCCTTAAGCGTAAAAAGCTCGAATAGCTTTCGTGCGTAAAAGAAGCTGTCTTCTGAGCGTAAAGTAGCCCATCTGCACACTAAAAGACAAGCGTTGGATTTGGTAAAAAGATCTCCTCGACTTCTGTGTACTGCTGTCAAAAAATCATTCTGTCAGATCAAATCACTTGCATTAAATGCGGCCTGACAGTCTGTCGCCTACGCGTAAAAGTGGAGGATAGTCCTCGCGTAAAAACTTCTCGCGTAAAGTAGCTTGCGTAAAGTCTAAGTTTGACTTAGTTTGAATTGCGTAAAGCTCTCAACTTTTTTGACTTGGTCTTTGAAGTACTTTTTATGCTCCTACAATGATATTATGATTCACATTCATATTATTGTATTGGATGTTATATGTGATTTAGACAGCATTCTACCATAGATTCTGCGGCATAGGCTGGACGTATTTCCATGTACTCGTACCCAAACTTCTAGGGTGTGTGTCGTAACAAATACCTTGACAATTGTAGTACTTGGGTCCTTACCGTCAACCATAGAGGTTTTCCCCTTTTTCCTTATCGATAGTTGTACGTGGCTTAATGGGTTGTTATCCCAAAATTGCTCCTCGCCTGATGGTTGATACTGCTGTTTAGGTTGGACATTTTGTTGGTAAGACTTATTGTAGTTGAATACCTTTTGATGTTGCTCAAATCCGAGTGCTATTTGGTTGGCATATTCTATAGTACTTGCCTTCAAGGGTCTAATTTTACGTCTAAATTCATATATCAAGCCAGATTGAAATCGTTAGAGCGTGACTCGCGGGTCCTCCACGATCTAAAAATGAGACATTAATTCCTCGAACCTAGTCATGTACTGACAGGTTACCCTCATAAAATGTGGCAATTTGGTCCATTAGATGGGAGGCATTTTTCATGAAGGATCTCTTTTATCTCGATCCACGTGTCTATAGGAACTCTGCCTAAGCATTCTGTATCTTTCTCAATTGAAGACCAATATATCCTAGCAGAACCAGTTAGTTTTATTTTGGCAAATCGGATGCATCTCTCATCACACATATCATACCACTCAAAATAGTTGTCCCTTGTCATGCCCCACTCCCAAAATACGAAGAAAATATGATACGTTAACATGCTAGGTATGTATTAAGTGGACTCAAGCCTCGCTCGAATACATATATATTGTCTAAGTCAGGTAGTTATATCTCTATATTACTATAATAATTTTATATATAAATCCACTGAAGATAAATCTTTTGTAAGACCAAGTGTACTAATATTGGTCAAGCATTAACATACTGGATCCCACAGAGAAATAAGAATATACAATATATAATAAAGTGGACCAAACTCTCTTACAATTGTCTGAACAAGCTTATAACAAAGAATAAAGCTTGCAAAAGTAGGCCATGTCAGCAGAATAAAATACGAAAAAAAAGTATAATGCTGGATGAACATAATGAAAATATCAACCAAATATATACCTGAGTCGAACCCAGCAACACCACCCGAATCAACAAACTTTCTCTGCAGAATCGATTACCTGGATAGATCACCAGTCCTTAGGGGACATAACAAGGTACATAATATACATGCCAAGTAACATTAAAAATAATATGTAATATGGAAGGTAACTACCATAGCCATCTAAATGCACATATGCAGTTAAGGACAATCATAATACTAGGCCCAGCCAAACCGGCAGTCACTCATGGCACTGTATTGTGATACCAAATAAGTGAACATGAAACAACTCCAAGGCTTTGCTATAAAGACCCTGGCACACGAAAATACCAAACCCCAAATAAGGAGACATGGTCACAAGTCATGACGGTCGCATACTTCGGTAGAGTCCTCCCAACCCCATGCTTTAGAACTATCCAGTCAAGTCAAGTATGAATCATGTACAAGTAATAAGTCACGCGAGCTAGTACTACATGCTATCATAGAGTCCATAGCCACTAATATCTCATGTCAGACTCCATATCATATCATCATCCATCGTGTCCGTGACCTGTGGTCCATTGTGTCAATAGACACGAATTTAACCTATCATCATGCCTAGTGTCGATACTCGATATCTATAAATAGACATTGGTACCCAAATACTAATCGGATGCTAAGTACCTATTATTCTTACGTCATGATATATATGAAGTTAGAAACAAGAGAACAAAGTAAAGAAAGGAACATGTACTAAAAACTTGACAAGGTACACTTGCAGTAGTCTCCAAGTACGAATATGATGGTCCGACTCCAAGATCCTTGCTAACACCGTCATGTACACCATACTAATAAACTAACTATTAATGACACGCTTATGTCATTCTATATTTGGACTTACCATATATAGACCAGTTTATATATATATATATATATATTTTTTTTTTTGACCAGTTTATATATATATATATATATATATATATAACAAAAAACACTCCCCCTTTTATTCCATAAACAAGAAGAGCCGAAGCTATACAAGTATACCAGAAGGCGCAAAATGTGAAAGCCTATACACGTATACTAACAAAAGGAGGGAAGAAAGGGAACCCAAGGCAACTAGCCCCTGGGAAGGAGGGAATTCCAGAAGGTCGTCTGGCCGTGATTGTAGTGGAGTCGCCGCTTATTGCACTGCCTAACGGTCATCTTGATCAATTGGTCGGCGGTAAACTGGTAGCCCTCATATCTCGCCTTGTTGCGATTCTTCCAAATAACTGACGTCGCAGCTGCTGCAACGATCCGATGGTCATGGGACCGGTCGCTCCATGCCGAGATAAGGTCTTCGTAGCCCCCTCCTCCAGTGCCTAGCCTGCAGCGACGGGATAGAGCTCTCCAAACCGTGGCCCGGAGATCTCTCTGACAAAAGATGTGGTCTACCGTCTCAGAGGAGCGCTCCGTGCAGCACGTGCATGCGGACGCAAGGCTGAAGCCGATAGTGCAGAAGGTGTCATCGGTGGGAAGGATCTTGCGAAGGGCTCTCCAAATGATAAAGGACCACTTCTTAGGGATGCATGTCTGCCAGAACGGAGCAATGCTATGGATACGCGTCCCCGTGCCTCGGATCACTTTTTTTTGCCAATTTTACTGAGAAGCATTCTGACGAATCGTCCTGCCACCGTAGCTCATCAGCGTCTGTCCCGATCACCACTCCTTCACGTCGGATAAGTTCGATCGCTTCAGGACCAGCCCAATCCCGTACCTTGTTCCAGCTCTAAACCTTCCCTATGGGATCCCACATGTTCTTGACCTTGCACAACCTGTGTCCTTCTGAGCGGATAGAAAGTAAGGAGTCACCAACCCATTGTTCCAAAAAGGCCTCAGATTCTCCGTCGCCCACCTTGAGACGCATCATCGGTTCGGCAAGAGCGCGACCGTTGAGCATACAGCGCCACACTGCTGAAGATCTGCTGTTGGATATAGCTATAGTTGTGTGGATGTTCTTGAAGTATCTGGCCTTCATGAATTTGGTCCATAAGTTCTGAGTGGTGCGTAGCTTACCACAGTTTCATCAAAAATGCTTGAACAATGTGGAAAAGTTTGGTGAATCCCAGCCCCCCTCCTCGGTCGGCCTGGCCATGGAGTCCCAGCTTGCCCAATGGTGTTTGTCATTGCCGTTGTTGTGCCCCCAAAAGAAGTTGTTGAAGGTGCTCTCTATAGAGTTGAGGAAAATCTTGGGGGGAGAGCAAGCCGCAAGAGTGTAAATAGGAATTGATGTGAGGACGTGGTTAATAAGGATCATCTTGCCTCCCGGAGATAGCATCGCGTTGTGCCATCCTTCAAGCTTTTTCCTAATGCGGCAGCTCAGATCTTCGAAAATACCTGAGTTAGATTTGCCGTACACAAGGGGGCAGCCCAGGTATTAGAATATATATATATATATATATATATATATATATATATATATATATATATATATATATATATATATAAAGATTTTTTATTAGTTTATAATTCAAAAAATTTTCTTTAAGACTTTCATACTCCAACTCATTTTGAAGTACGTTTATATTAGTCATTCTAAATTCTTTTACTAGATCTTTTAGATCTTCTTTTGTAAATTCTGCTTTAGATTTAAGCTTATATCCCAAAACTTCCATTGAAGGTTATATATATATATATATATATATATATATATATATATATATATATATATATATATATATATATATTTTTTAAATGAGACAATTTATTGAATGAAGGGTGGCCAAACAAGAGCAAAACGACCAGGGCCTGGGCCGACACACAAAATGCCCAGCCAACACCAAATCGACCGTTGCCCACAAACGGGTCGGTCGATCCAAAATACGAAAAAGAACCAGACGAAGAAAAAAGGGGGGGGGGGAAAGAAGGGGTGGGAGGGCACGTGGGGGGGCACGTGGCGGGCCAGCGCGGGAACCGAGGGAGTCAACTCCAGCGCTTGGCCCGAAGCTGGAGAACGGGGCCCGAGGGGACAGGGTCGGGGCCCGAGGGGGGCACCGGGCCCGAGGGGACGCCTCGGGTTGCCCACACGCTGGCCGGAAGTGCGTCGCCAGGCGGCGAAGGCTCCGGCGGGGGGAAGCAGGAGCTCCGGGGGGAAGGGCTCCCACCACGGCGAAGGGCCAGCAGGGAGGGACTTCCATCGCGGCGGCGGAGCTGGGAGGGGCGGTGACCCCCGGAGGGAGGGGGGGTCTCGGACCCGGGGAAGAGGGGGGGTCACGGACCCGGGGAAGAGAGGGAAGGGGGGTCCGACCGGGGGCGCTCGACCTGGAATAAGCCCGACCTGGGAGGGAGCTTCGGAGCCACGGCGAGGGAGGCTCAACCCGGGGGAGCCGGAGGGGAGAGGCTCGACCTCGGGGAGGGGGCGGGGATCCGCAGCAGCCAGGGCGCCGAAGCTGGAGCGCCGCCAGCGGAGGCGCTAGGGATGGCGGGTCGCTCCCAGTGAGAGGAGGACCGCCTCCACCTCGGGGTGGGCGGGGATCCAGACCAACAGCGGGGATGCAGGATGGCTCCAGTACGCGCCAGACGAGGAAGAGGGAGCCGGGGCGGAGGTGGAGGCGGTGGGGACAGCTGTCGAGACAGGGAGGAGCGGGTCGAAGGATGAAGGGAGGATCTCAGCCGCGGCGCTGGGAGGAGCCGGAGTCATCGGGGAAGAGGACGCCGCGGGGGAGGGAGAGGCCCGGGCAAGGGCGGCGGCCAGGGCTGCGGCCAGGGCAGAAGGGTCCTGAGCCGGTGGAGGATGCGCGGAGGGGGCGCCCGGAGCCGCGAGAACGGCCGGAGCTGAGGAAGAGGGAAGGGCCGAGGAGGGCTCGACGGAGGAGGGGATCACGGCCGAGAGGAGGGGGGCGGCGTGTCGATAGGGGGAACGGCCAGGCCGGGGCAAGGCTGCGCCGGACGCATGGCGCCCAGATAATCCGGCCGGGGACCAAGGAGGGAACCGATGAGGCCTGGCGGAGCAGGGGGCGGACCAAGGAGAGACGGAGCTAGGGTCGGCCGGTGTCGCCGGGGACGACGGTGCCGGCGACGCTTAGGGCGGCTGCGGCGCCGAGGAACAGAGGGGAAGGGGGAGGGGCCGCCGCATGCGAGGCATACGCCGGCCTCGGGAGGGGGCCAAAAGGGAACCGGCCGAGAAAACGGGCCAGGGAGGCCGGGGTAGGCGGGGCGCGCCCGGCAGGAAAGGGGGGGGCCGGGGGCGGAGGGCCACCGGCCGAGGCTGGGGGGCAGAGGAGCGCCAACCTCCGGAAGCCAAACCCACTATATTATATATATATATATATATATATATATATATATATTTTATATATATATATATATATATATATATATATAATATGAATATGATTATAAATATAAATATGCTATACTATATACACACACACACACACACACACACACACACACACACACACACACACTATGCTATACTATACTAGTCACATTAACTATTTGACTCAATCTAGCATATATAGCATTAAATCTACATGATAAAGTAATATTTTTATAAAGTAAAATATGTTATCTATTTCTGGAGGAATATTTATAAATATTTTATAATAATATTTAGTTTATTTTATTCATAGGAAAATATGTATCTAAGTCTCATATTGATCTGACATCAATATTCACCGACTTGTTCATTAGTTTTGTACCCGAAATAACTAATTTTAAATAATAAATATTCTAGAAAAATAATAAAAAATACTTCAAATATAATTTTTATATAGTATGTATAGGAAAAAATCGTGAACTAGTTACTAGTTTGATTGGTTCATACAACTTGCCAATTTTTTTGACTCAATGGGTCGACTCGTTCATAACAAAGATAGATTTTTGTATTTCAAAATATCAGATCACAAATTTATATGTCCATAAATTTCTCCAAGGATTTCTAACAACGAAAAGTTTAATAGCAAGATGACACACAACCAAGAACATTGATTTCATAGCACTCGGTCGATTACAACGACAACCATATCAAAGTTTAATATCAAAACAACACAAAACTCTACCACAAGATTATGTACATGTAGACGATCAAAGGAGGGTTATTTCGTTTCTTACCATGGCCTTGGTACTGTCGAATAGCTTTCCAAAGGCTTACGAACATCAGCTACTCTTGACAGGGTCGAATCTGGGCACCCTATAGTGGAATTGGCACCACGGCCAAACAATGTTAAACCAAGGGCTATAATTTGGAGAGAAGGTAGGGGACATGTAGAGGTACACATTAGGGCGAAGGTGGATGAGGTTTGGTTCTGGAAAGTAAAAAAATTGGGTTCGAAGACAACCAACCTGCTGGTTCAGATTTCTGGTGTTGGCTTAAGTTAGCGCTCAAGTTTAGCCTTGCTCCAACCAAATAAAATGTTGTGGCGACTTGGAGAGTTGATGGAATGGTAAATGGATGTCTGGGGGTTGCAGCAAATCTACTCGGAGGGTCTTGGGAGGTCAGAAAGGCCGTGAACAATAGAGAACTTGCAAGAGTAGCATCAAAGGGGCGACCAGGTTAGATGCTCTCAGTTTGGGCTGTTGTTGTATGATTCTAGTGTTGGGAGAGAGTAAGGAGATAAGGGAGATGTTAAGAAAGAAGGAAATGATTGTTGGAAAAAAGAAAGAGGGGTAGTTTGTGGGGGTTTAAGGTTCGTAATGAAGGGGAGTAAGTAGGGTAGATGAAAGGGTTATAGGTTACAACCTTCACTTTACAAATTCCACACCATAATATCTTCCCTCCTCATGGCTGCCAAAAACTGATATTAAACTATTTATGGTGGTCCAACCTGGCTTAGTTGTGATTTCTTCTGTCACGCCCCGCTCCCAGAATTATGGTGAGCCGGGTACGTAACATCATCCCCAGGCTACGCGACATATGAATACTCCAGTACCCATATTCGCGATTGTCGCCCGTAAGGTTCGTGCATAGGTAAAAGTAGGTCATAACTTACATAAATTTAAGTCATCAATAATCTAAAACTAAGACATTCTAACTAATTTGAACATGAACATAACTATTTCTACCCAGTACAATTTTGAGCCCAACTATAAATAATACAATTATACCTTAAACAAGTAGAGAAAAAGAATTCTTGTTCCAACTTGAACGTCTTCAATGGTATCATCACGTCCTTGATCTCCAGTTGTCCTTCAGTACCTGATAGCGGCTTCACTTGGTACACTGCTACAAAACCTAGTGAACAATACTAGGTCATTTAGAAACGACAAGCAAGCCCTCAGTCAAAGGAGTTAAGTAGGTAAGGTAAGATGATAATATTATCGAAATTGAACTGAGGGAAAGGATAATTTAAAAGGTATATTCACTGATAAAAATTTCTTATCGTATTAACATATTTTTCTAAAAGAATGCAGGTGTCAGGTATAAATGTGTAGGCAATCACACAAATCTTGTATATATAAAAATGCAATATTTAAAGAAATACTCTGGATCACACAACTTCTATTTTCTCAACAATAATCCCATTTACCCGGGATCAGGTTTATACTTAATGGGCGGTGCTTAAATTTATCCGTCCCATTAGTATCAGGATCACATATTGATGTGATATAATCAGGATAACATATGAGTGGTTTTCTGAGTTATCGGAATTAAGTGTTATAACAATTGTCGTATGACTTGAAATTTTTCAAGAATATCGGAGCAGGCTACGTTGGATATTACAGGGCCGAATTCGGGGATTCGGAATCCAATGGATACAGGAACATGACAACAGGAAGTGAGCTAAGCCTCACCTCGACAGAGCCGTATGGCCATACGAGTGCCGGTAACAGGAACTGATCAGTTTTATAAAATATAATATTGCAAATATTTCGAAGGTGTGATCCAAAGTTTTCTCTCCCATCCCAAATGCAATTCTTACCAAAATGTAACTTAGTTAAAGTACATTTCAATTTTGTATCTCGTTTTTCGTGTGATCGAGAACACACATTAAACGAGAATAAAGTTAAGCAGAAGATTCCGTCTAAGCGGAAATAAAATGTCAAACTAGAATTTGTGCGCTTATAGCAACACTTTCAAGGATTTCAGGGTTATATTTGTACTAAAAAATTTGGTAAAATTAAGAACTATGGTTTAATCATTTCGACTTTCTAAAATGGCTAACTCTGGAAATTTCTCAAAAATTTCAGCAGAGTCTCCTTTGTATTTTGGAGTCCGAAAATTTTCCCAATAGACATTAATATAAAAATAAACCCGGGTTTGCCGACCCCTTCGGTGGAGCAACCCTCAACACCGGTACCACACAATATATAAAATCTCGGGTACGTCGACCCCTTCGGTGGAGCAACTCTCAACACCGGTAACCATGCAGTATAAGTATATACATAATTCAAGAAAGAAAATTTCTTTATTACCTTGATAAGCAAGCTATTTATCTTGACTTGGCTATTGTCAAGAATGCTATGTCAAAATCAGAGAACCACAATTATTAGAACCATAAAGATAAACATCTAAAATTGTATACATATTAGATGACGTTCTAATTTTTAATAATATTGGTAAAATATTCATTAGGAATCTCTAGATAATTCTTTTTATAAAAATTTCCAAGTAAATAATAACTATCGAAGAATATGGAAAGCCTTGATCCTTTAGTAATTTCTAATGTCTCTAGTCCTAGAGTAAGTAATTGTAGAAATTATAAACTAATTTGTTTATATCATAGTTTATAACTCAGGGGCCCAGAATAGTCTATATTGGGATAAAGTTTCAAGCCAAAATTACCTATGTATTGGGGTGCCTATAAACACTAATTTTAGCTATTATTGGTAAGGATTCATGCTAATTTAATCTATTATACATTCAGGACAGAATTTAAATAAATTTAAAATATTATGAAAAATATTTATTCTATAGTAATTTTTATATTTTAGGTTAAGTCAAAGTTATCAAATATGTATAAGATGATAAGAACTAAGTTACTCTTTTCTTTTCTTTTTAATAGAAACTATATTACAACATTTATAAGTTCAAATTTGAAGATGTGTATACCTTTCCTTTACTCCGTAACAACTATGTAGATCAAAGTTGGATTTCCGTATTGGTTATAAGCAATTACATATAAAAATTCATACCAAGTTTTGCTAATAACCATAACCATTTAATAATCATACTCGTAGGTGAAACGTTAAAACATTTCGTGTACATGTAAGATGAACTCCCATTTTATCTAAATGCCCTAATATCATGCCAAATTTCTTTATGTGAAATCAAAATATAATTCAAAATTGAACTATATTATGTGATCAAGAGAGAATAATAAATAATTGAAAATGAAATGAATGAAAATATAGAGGAATTTAGGTTGAGGACTTGCCTTGAGAAAATTGATTTGAAATTGGAACTAGGGTTTGAGCCTTCTTCTTCTTTTCCAATTTTCCCTTTTTTTTTGAAGAAAGGGGTTAGGGCTTTGGTGATGGGGATGAAGATGATGATGGTGATGTTGGAGGTGGTGATGGGGGCTGTGGCCACGAGGGGAGGACGGCCGGCCGGGAGCAGCCGACGGTGGGGGGGCCGGCCGGTCGGCGGGTGTGGTCGGGGCAGTGGGCTCGCGCGGACACGGGTCCGGGTCCGAGCTGCTATGAAGATGGTTTTGCAAGGAGAGAGAGATGGAGAGGGGGAGTGAGGTGAGAAATGAAGGAGATGATGATGGTGAAGAAGAAGGGGAGAAAGGCTTGGTTGTTCACAGGAGGGGTGAAGAGAATGATGAGTTTCTCTCTCCTTCTCTCCTTATACATTTTTTTGATACATAATGATTATGAAATTTATATATATAAAGACTTAAATGTCCCCTCCATTACATGCATTGTGACATGTAGTGTCTCAAAAGGAAATTACTAAATTATCCATGCTCTTCATGCATGGTAACACATGAATAGCTTGGTGTCAAGGTATATTTGTAATTTGTAAATATTTACAAGGGGCTTATGCATAAAATTTTATTTTTGAAAAGAAAAGAGGTTCAAATAATAATAAAAATAATGATAATAAAGTTAATGATAATTAATAAATATAATATAGAGAAGAAAATAATAAAAGCAATATTTTATTAGGTGGTTATTACATCTTCTAAATTACATACTAGAAAGGTTAGGAGACCTTAGTCAATTTCATGTTCTAATTATGGCATAGAAAAATGTCACATCACAGAATAGTGTGTTACCCCTTGTCTTTGTTTGGTTGTAGGGGTAACCCACTGTTTGGATGATGGGACATTGAGCCGTGTTATGGTTTGGACACCTTAATTTTACTTTATGGTATATTTTATATCCAGTTTATATGGCATGTTCTTTTTGTATCTTGTTACGTCCCTCTGAGGACCTGGTGATCTCTCCAGGTATAGGCGATTTTTTGCAGGAGTATGGCTCGGCACTGGATCCTTCATACCTTGATGACGAGACATCTCCCACTGATATCTAGATTTATGTTATTCTTTGAGATTCATAGTGGACATCTATTTTATTTGAGATTACTTTCATAACTATTTAGTGTGGGTATGTCCACCCGGCTATCTCTTGACTCATTTATTTATTCTACTGGACTTCTTGTATCTTTTGTGTGTGCTGTGGATGAGATATAGTTTTATGATGTACTGGCCTACGATTTATATTATTACAGCTTATGTATATATACGAGGATTCCTTATATTGGAGTATTCTTCGTATATATGCAGCTGGCATGTCCACGTACTTGGTCCTAAGTATTTTGGGACTGGGGCGTTACATATTTTTGTGGTGGCCCATGCAGGTCCGATAATATTGTTGGGTTACATGATTGTGCCCAACAAGCCTGCATATAGAAATAGGAATAGTATCTCATCTAGAACTACTACCTCCTTTGACTTCCAGTCTTTTCGAATTTTCTTTGATTGCTTGAATTGTCTCATATCTAACCCTTCCTAACATCATCATATTTCGTGCTTGATAAAGGTTAGGACGATGACTCGTACTGGGTAGACATGTTCCATCGTTCCATCATTACTAACTTAACTCTTATAAGTTAGACAGAATGCCTCACGACCTAACACTTCCTTAACCGTACTCATGACCTCAGAACATAAGACAGTAGGACGACTGTATAGGCACGAACCCCGAGCAAAAACTTCAAACTTGAATTTTTATATCTACTTTTCTCATTATCTCGCGAACTTATGTTTTACCCTCTTGACCAGTACTGCTATATAGCCTAGATTTGCAAGCCTATTCATTTTTCAAGCTTGTTCATGACACATATGTTATTGGAGGTACCCCGCTAACATATTGTCTATCAGAACCGGTACATGATGGTCTGATCAACCTAGTGTACTTGGTTCGCTTTTCATAAAATTATTCAATATAGAATGAGATATAGTTAACTTGTTCCCCAAGATCTCATCCGCAACTACGTTGACAATTCTCTTTCAACTGCTTGACATGTATCTTGTTTGAATCTATTCTAACGTTATTCTATTTTTCGTATCAGTAAGGATGAATCTTCAAAATGGACACGTTCCTACCTCGGCGATCACATCTGGTGATACAACCACTCAAGAGGAAAAGGTCCCACCAATGACCCTGGTGACCCCGTACCAACTAGGACAACAATAGACTACCACAGCCCCTTCGATGGTACAGCAGGAGACCCAAGTGCCGCCAGTCATCCAGACTGAGTAGACTACCGAAGTACCACCCGAAGGGAATGTACCACCACCATTAACTCAGCAGTGTCCACCTCAGTTCGGACCACAAATGCCTCTACCACCAGCAGATGGAAACCCTACCACCCAGTTCATGTACACCATGATGAATGCTCAGTAGCAACAGGTTGAATTGATAAGGCAAAGCATGATGGAAGCACTGACTAGACCCCCACCTCCACCTCCGGCACCGGTACTAGCACTAGCTCTGCATCCAAACGAGGGCTCTATCAGGGACTTCATGGATATGAACCCCAAGCCCTTCAAAGGTACCGAGGAACCACTAGAGGTCACCGCATGGCTTACCAGCACGAAGAAGCTACTGAGGGCATCCCAGTTGCCAATAAATGATTGGATGAAAGCAGTAGACTTGCTCTTAGAAGACAATGCCCATTACTAGTGGAAAGCCGAATAAAGACGTTTGGGAACCAATCAGACTTGGAAAGAGTTCTACAGACTCTTCAATGAGAGGTTCTTTCCTATCCATGTACGTGATGTCCTCTACGATCAGTTCCTTCACCTCACGCAAGGAAGCAAGACCGTAGACGAGTACGATATGAAATTTAGTCGACTGAGTAGATTCGGTACGGCACTGATTCCTACTGAGCAAGAGAGGGCTAAGAGATTTCACCAAGGACTGTCACCAGAACTCAAGAAGCATAATACTGTGCAGTCTAGAGCCTTTCATGCTGCAGTATTAGAAGAAGCGAGAATCCAGGAACTTCTTTATAGGGAAGTACAACAGGCTCAGAGATGCCCTATTCCAGCAACTGGGCCAAGTAACCTTATCCAGGGTGGACCAATCAAACATTCTATGACACCACAACAACTGAGGGCATCACCTTATCCAATTGATGAGCCCCTTATATATCGCTTCTGCCATAGGACGGGTCATGTTATGAAGGATTGTCGTTGCAGATTAGGACAATGTATGATTTGTGGCTCCAATCATCACCAGGCCCATGTGTCACGACCCGCACCCACTGTGAGGGTACGTGAACGTAACAACGCCCAGCCTACGCCGCAGTGTCGGCGGTAGAACGCTGTCCCAGGTCAATCATCTAACAATAAAAAGGTACCTGTACAGTATATGCACTCCGAATGGAGGTGACATAACAGAACAGTCTCAATCACATCTAAGACAGATACAGAATAGTAAAGGTAGATAGAGAGATCAAAAGCACAATGTAATGCAAATAAGAGGGAGAAAGTCTAAGTGTCTAAGATAACAACTCAAGAACATCCAGCTCAAAACATATCTCTAAATATAAACTACATCTCAGAACAACAACTGAAATTCAAATAACAATGCTGAAAGAAAAGCTAAAGCCTAGCTATCTAGCCTAGACTCTGGGAGTAGCATCCTGTGCTGCAGCTGGGTCCTCCAGAGGAACCAGGTCGCAGGTGTCGTCTAATCCTGCTCCGTAATAGGTGGTACATAGGGCCTCCTCCTTATCCTCTGTAATATTTTCAACAGGTCCAGTCAGGACAGGAGCGAGTACAGTACATCTCAATATATCATAGCAGGTTAGAAAATATGATCATGCAGTAAAGTAAGATACATGAACTGAAGAAATACAGTATATAAACAGAGAGAGAAACTGTAATAGAAATGTCTACTATACATAGAGAGCTAATAGTGACTAGTGAGTCAGAGTAAAATATAAACATGTGAATGGCATAGGAGATTCATGACTACAGCTAAGAGAGTGATTCATGACTACAGCTACTGGGATAATATTCACATGTCTATTTCCACTCCCCCATCCCCAATCGATACACAAAGATCTGTTCAAGTTATGTTAAGATTCGTGAAACTTCATATGGCTCATAAAATGAGTGATACGTGAAGGTGATTCATGATGGCTCTGTGAACATGAGAGTACATGTGTCACAAGCGATTCGTGAATCAGAGAAAGCATAGAGATACGCGATGATTCGTGAAACGCACAAAACATGCAGTATCCGATGCTCCCGAGGGGGATAACATCTCATGAAAAGATCCATATAGTACCAATCCGTGTGACCAACGTGACAGTATCAAGTAAAGTAATTTAAAGCAGGAAAATAATTCTAAGCAGGATATGAAATGATCAGAGAATGTACTCGCCTGTATCTGAGTGTCCAATATGAAAAATATCGTCCAAGGAGTGGTGTCTGGCTCCTAAACAGAACAGCACAAGTCACAACAAGTCCAGAATAGTGAATGGAGTCCTACTATGCATTCTACATGATTCTAAGTCAATCTAGGCCAAAGCCAACTCTTGGTCAACTTTGGTCAACCCTAGAAGTCAAACTAGGTCAACTATGGTCAAACTGGGTCTAACAAGTCTAAACTAGGTCAAACAAGTCATTCTAGGTCCTAACAAGCCTATATTGGTCAATACACTACTATACTAGACTATACTATTCTATCTAGGTCTACCAAGCTATACAATCCTAGACCAAGCCATCACACACATTACCTTTAGGCCTATACATGGAATCACATAATACATATATATATGTATACATATAGGCTATCCATATGTATACCACACATACATAAATTATATATAAATCATAGTACACGCACATACACATATTATATGATACTTAAATATATATACATAGTATAACCTATACATTAGATACACATTTTACATATATATACATTACATGTACACATATACATACATTAGGAAGATAGGAATATAGAGAGTGAGTGTGTGTGTATGTGTGGCTGTGTGACAGGAATCATATGGTGTGTGTGACTGAGTGAGTGAGAGGGGACCTGTGTAGAGTGTGTAGGTATGTGCCAAAGTAGAATTCAGTTTTCAGAAAATAGAGAAGGGAACCCAATTCCCTCTGTGTGGGTGAAACTAAAGTGCAGGAAATACAATATGACAGTGAACAGATTAAGAGAAGTGTGTGTACATGGCAAGGTGCAGGAATTAACAATGTGACAGTATTGCAGGAAAGTGTGTGCGTGTGTAGGTATGCAAATATGACAGTGGAAGGGTGTGCAGGAACCTAAAACAAGGAAGAAATGTGTGCAGGAAAATTAAGTAAATGAAGAAGAGGGCAGGAAATAAACAGTGTACAGCAGTAATTAAGAATGTGTGTGTAAACTCAAACAATGGACTACAAAAAGGGAAGGAAAGGAGATTGCTCATGTATCAAAACAGTTTATGAAAACTGAAATCCCAGTTTCAGTCCAAACAACTCAGGTTTAATACCTGAACATAACAGCTAATCTATTATGGCATTCTCAGGTTATACAAACTAGAATCATTCCCAGTTTACAGTAGATCAATGAGTCTCTCCAGGTTCACCAATTTGGGACAGCAAGTTAAATAAAAGAAAGAAATGGCAGTCATCTCTAACCCTATAATTTTAACCCATGCAAACAATTTTCTCCTCATCAATTCAACCCAAAACTGTAACCATAGCAAGAATACACATAGGGAACATGTTCAAAAGTAAGAACTCAACCATTAACACTATTACCTAGGTTAGAATCATCAACTAAATTCAAATTAGAATCTGGAGGGAAAGGGTTAACAGGGAATAATGTTTTAACAGTATCAGTTATACATGAGGGCCCCCAACTCAAGTTAAATCCTATTTACATGGTTCTAACACATATTCCAACAAGTAAAACATCTATTCATAGGCTAACAATTTGTGGGATTCATTTGACAGTGGGAAAACAATGAATTAAAGGATGAAATGGATTATCAGTTAGAAGAAAACTAATGTTGCATCAAAGTATCAGGAATTCCACAGTCCCATCCCATTTCGAGCCCACAACTCATACAACCTAACAATCCTAACATATCTGAGATTAAACATAAGGTTTAGATACCAGTTAACCAATTAAACATCATTTTAAAACATTTAAAAGATTAAAACAATCAGAACACTAATTTCAGGAAAACTCAGAGAGCCAATCCTCGTGCACGTGTGTACGCGTGTCGTGCACACGACACAGCACGAGGTGGGCCTCGTGCTCATGCACCTGGGTACCCCTACACTTAGGCTAGGTCTAGGTCCAACTGTCCTGGGTCCTCGTGTCCACGTGTCCAAGTTAGACACGCATATCAGAGCCTAAAAGCACGCTGAACCATCACAGGCAAAACCAGTGTCCACAACCGTGCGTGTCCGACACGACACCATAGGTCATGCCAGTTGGGGAGTGTCATGACAGTCACTGCCCCAACGTGTCCAGTGAAAATCATGTGCTAAAGTGTTGTGTCCAGTGAGCAATCATGCTCGGGTAGCAGGGGACAGAACAGTCCCGAGCCAATTGCTCACAGCCGTGTCCAGCTCGATTTGCACCCGATACGGACACAAAATGACCATGGTGTCTTCACAAAAATTAATGAGCACACAAGGATCTACAATCCTATTCAAACCAAATTTAAAAACAGCACAGTCGAACTCTCAGAGGCATTTGGTCGAACACCTATGACACAAGACTGATACGTGTCCAGAACGGACACGAAACCACTGACACAGGACACGAAACTTATCCAGGCATTAGGGGGACTCTTAGGGCTTCCTATTGGTGAAGACTACATGAAGTTTCATGGAGAAATGAAGGAGATACCTCTTTGTGAACTTCCAATGAAAAAGTCCCCAAAAGCAATGAACTCCTCAAGCCTCCAAGTCCCACAAATTGTTTCTTCCTGCATCCAAATTAATTCCAGCAGCAAGAGGAAGAAATTTAGGTCCTAATGGAATTGTTTGAAGGAAAAAGGATTTGAAATGGATTTTTGAGGATTTTAGGAAGATGGGACTCATCTCTTTCCTTAGAACTTTTGAAGAAACCTAAAAAGAGGCTAGCCCTAAAATCTAGGAGAATATTTATAATGGGGGAATCCATAGGTTCAGCTAGGGTGGCTGGCCACTTGGCTTTGGGTTAGGGTTGAGCTAGGTTTGGCTAGTCCTATCGAGTTTAGTCACAAAATGACTTGTGTAATCACAAGCCATTTATCAAATAACTTGATTCCTAAATTCCTAATTCAAGTTCTAATGAATCACTAACCACTAACTTGAGTCACACTAGGTTAGACTAGGGTCCACTTGACCTAACCAAGCCCAACTAACTATGGTTAGTTCCTAGTTTGGTCTACATGAGTCAAAACTAGTCCAAAATCAAACTAGTCCAAAAAAATCCAAAATAAATCCTAAAAATTCCCATAAATTCTAATAAATTATAATAAATCCAAATAACCCTAAAAATGTCAAAAAAATACTCTAATCACATGGCTAGGCTCTAGGGTAGGCAGTATCTACTAATCACTAGCACAACACCAAAATCACAAGTCATAAATTTAAATAGTTTAAAATTAATTAAAAATCACTAAAAATTCTAATATAAAATAAATATCATTAATTAATAATTATAATTACAAAATTTTAAAATTACCCTTATTTTAGAAACTGGATGTTACAATCCTACCCACCTTATAAAAATTTCGTCCTCGAAATTAAGATGGTAGCAGTCTCCTAGGTCAAACACCCCACAATCAAAGTCTCAAACATACCGTCAGATAATCATATGCGTCTGTCCAAAATCATGACACTCAGAATCTTCGTCGTGCTAGTGAGCAAGGCTACGATAATCACAGAGTCCTTGACTAAGGTACATACCTCTAGAATTATGGTATTTAAAATTTTTGCATTGCCGCATGCTTGGCAGCAAAAACCTTAAATTCCCACACCCGAGAAATATGTCCTAAATCTGACTATATGTCCTCACTATGCCAGCTAAACACGACTGCCGAAGATTCTAGATTCCATAACTGGGTGACCTAGCCCATATGATTCATCTCGGAAGAAAAATCAAATCGAAAAGAATGCCAGATCAAAACTTATCAACAGATAAGGAAGCAGATAAGAACAGATGGAATTGGATTTCAAGATAGATATATTGAGGCAAGGTGGGAATGGAATCGAAAAGAACAGAACCTGCAAGCACCTCTCCCACTGCCTGAGCATCCTCGACTGTCATGGCGTAAGCTCGCCCCTGCTGGCCTCCTCCAGCCTGATGCTGATACTGCACAAACCTCTGCTGCTGCGTCGGTAACGGTCCCCGCTGCTGACCTATCGGAGCCTTGGCTCCTCCTCCTGGTGCTGTGCCTATGTACTGGGAACACTCCCTCAGCTGGTGGTTCGCTGCTCCACATAGTAGGCACCTGCCCAGCCTACTCCTGTACTCACCCCATCCATGTCCTGGCTTCTTGCAGTAGGGGCAACTGACTGCCTGCTGTCTGGGTGCCTGATGCTGTCTGGGCTGCTGCTGTCCCTGCTGATGGTCGTGACCCTGGAACTGCTGCTGAAACTGATACTGAACGTGCGGCCTCTTGGCCGGTCCTCCGCTACTGCTGCCTCCCTGGGAGTCTCGCCCCCTCTTGAGCCTAAGCTCATGATCATCCTCTGCAGCTAAAGCGTCCACCAGGATCTCCTCAAATGTAGTGCTGCAGGCATTCTTGGTGTAGGACTTGACCTCCTTTACCAAGCCCTTCCGGAACCTCCGGGCCTTCGTCGTCTCGGACAAGTCATCCATAAATCTGCTCAGGCGGCAGAACTCTCCTGCGTACTCCTCCACAGACTGGTTCCCTTGGACTAGGGCCTCGAACTGGGTCTCGAGGGCTCCCAGTGCTGCGTCTGGAAAGAACTTCTCCTTGAACAGCTTCTTGAATGCTGCCCAAGTCTGTCCTGCTGTACCGACCCTCGGGTCGGTCTGGAACCATGTACGGGCCAGATCCTGCATCATGCTGGCCGCTGCCTCTATCTGGAGCCTCGTCGGGAACTCAGCCAACCTGAAAATCTCCTCCATATGCTCGATCCACTCATCGGCATACAAGATCCCCTCTGTCCCTCGGAAGTCTCTCGGGTGCATCTTCTGGAAATCTTGGATGCCCTTCTCCCGTGGCTGGTACGGCTGCGGGGCTGCCGCTGGCTGAGCTATGACTCTCTCTACCGCAGTCATCGCCAGCTCAATCCCTCGTACGAGCTCTGCTGTCTGCCCATGCTGCTGGGTCTGCTGACCCTCCATGTACTGCCGGAAGAAGGCTAACAGCTGAACGGCGTCAATCGTCCCTGCAGGTGGCTGCTGGTGCTGAAGAAGTACATCCGGAATCATCGGACTCGGCTCATGCCTCACTGCTGGTGGGGCTCCTCCAAAAGCTGCTAAAATGCCTACCCCAGCCGGCATGACTGGGGCTGCGGCACCAAGGGCTGACTGCTGAGTATGAGAGGTGGCAGACCTCTCATCGTCGTCCCCCTGGCCCTGGCGATGCGATCGCGTCTCAACCATCCTGGAGACACAGATCAAAAGGAAACAATTGCTGAGAATGAGACGAAATAACAAAGGAGGACAGTTTAAATTCAAGGAAGACAATAAGCGGCAAATGTAGATATACGGAATCTGAATAAGAGTTTTTCCTATTTGTGATTGAGTACCTTCAAAAAATATCCTAATCCTACTGCAGGCTGTAGTGATACTCTAGTTCGAATACCACTACATAAACTCGACCTGCATGGGCCACCACTAAAAACGTGTCACGACCCGCACCCACTGTGAGGGTACGAGAACGTAACAACGCCCAGCCTACGCCGCAGTGTCGGTGGTAGAACGCTGTCCTAGGTCAATCATCTAACAATAAAAAGGTACCTGTACAGTATATGCACTCCGAATGGAGGTGACATAACAGAACAGTCTCAATCACGTCTAAGGCAGATACAGAATAGTAAAGGTAGATAGAGAGATCAAAAGTACAATGTAATACAAATAAGAGGGAGAAAGTCTAAGTGTCTAAGATAACAACTCAAGAACATCCAGCTCAAAACATATCTCTAAATATAAACTACATCTCAGAACAACAACTAAAATTCAAATAACAATGCTGAAAGAAAAGCTAAAGCCTAGCTATCTAGCCTAGACTCTGGGAGTAGCATCCTGTGCTGCAGCTGGGTCCTCCAGAGGAACCAGGTCGCAGGTGTCGTCTAATCCTGCTCCGTAATAGGTGGTACATAGGGCCTCCTCCTCATCCTCTGTAATATTTTCAACAGGTCCAGTCAGGACAGGAGCGAGTACAGTACATCTCAACATATCATAGCAGGTTAGAAAATATGATCATGCAGTAAAGTGAGATACATGAAGTGAAAAAATACAGTATATAAACAGAGAGAGAAACTGTAATAGAAATATCTACTATACATAGAGAGCTAATAGTGACTAGTGAGTCAGAGTAAAATATAAACATGTGAATGGCATAGGAGATTCATGACTACAGCTAAGAGAGTGATTCATGACTACAGCTACTGGGATAATATTCACATGTCTATTTCCACTCCCCCATCCCCAATCGATACACAAAGATCTGTTCAAGTTATGTTAAGATTCGTGAAACTTCATATGGCTCATAAAATGAGTGACACGTGAAGGTGATTCATGATGGCTCTGTGAACATGAGAGTACATGTGTCACAAGCGATTCGTGAATCAGAGAAAGCATAGAGATACGTGATGATTCATGAAACGCATAAAACATGCAGTATCCGATGCTCCCGAGGGGAATAACATCTCATGAAAAGATCCATATAGTACCAATCCGTGTGACCAACGTGACAGTATCAAGTAAAGTAATTTAAAGCAGGAAAATAATTCTAAGCAGGATATGAAATGATCAGAGAATGTACTCGCCTGTATCTGAGTGTCCAATATGAAAAGTACCGTCCAAGGAGTGGTGTCTGGCTCCTAAACAGAATAGCACAAGTCACAACAAGTCCAGAATAGTGAAATGGAGTCCTACTATGCATTCTACATGATTCTAAGTCAATCTAGGCCAAAGTCAACTCTTGGTCAACTTTGGTCAACCCTAGAAGTCAAACTAGGTCAACTATGGTCAAACTGGGTCTAACAAGTCTAAACTAGGTCAAACAAGTCATTCTAGGTCCTAACAAGCCTATATTGGTCAATACACTACTATACTAGACTATACTATTCTATCTAGGTCTACCAAGCTATACAATCCTAGACCAAGCCATCACACACATTACCTTTAGGCCTATACATGGAATCACATAATACATATATATATGTATACATATAGGCTATCCATATGTATACCACACATACATAAATTATATATAAATCATAGTACACACACATACACATATTATATGATACTTAAATATATATACATAGTATAACCTATACATTAGATACACATTTTACATATATATATATACATATTACATGTACACATATACATACATTAGGAAGATAGGAATATAGAGAGTGAGTGTGTGTATATGTGTGGCTGTGTGACAGGAATCATATGGTGTGTATGACTGATTGAGTGAGAGGGGACCTGTGTAGAGTGTGTAGGTATGTGCCAAAGTAGAATTCAGTTTTCAGAAAATAGAGAAGGGAACCCAATTCCCTCTGTGTGGGTGAAACTAAAGTGCAGGAAATACAATATGACAGTGAACAAATTAAGAGAAGTGTGTGTACATGGCAAGGTGCAGGAATTAACAATGTGACAGTATTGCAGGAAAGTGTGTGTGTGTAGGTATGCAAATGTGACAGTGGAAGGGTGTGCAGGAACCTAAAACAAGGAAGAAATGTGTGCAGGAAAATTAAGTAAATGAAAAAGAGGGCAGGAAATAAACAGTGTACAGCAGTAATTAAGAATGTGTGTGTAAACTCAAACAATGGACTACAAAAAGGGAAGGAAAGGAGATTGCTCATGTATCAAAACAGTTTATGAAAACTGAAATCCCAGTTTCAGTCCAAACAACTCAGGTTTAATACCTGAACATAACAGCTAACCTATTATGGCATTCTCAGGTTATACAAACTAGAACCATTCCCAGTTTACAGTAGATCAATGAGTCTCTCCAGGTTCACCAATTTGGGACAGCAAGTTAAATAAAAGAAAGAAATGGCAGTCATCTCTTACCCTATAATTTTAACCCATGCAAACAATTTTTTACTCATCAATTCAACCCAAAACTGTAACCATAGCAAGAATACACATAGGGAACATGTTCAAAAGTAAGAACTCAACCATTAACACTATTACCTAGGTTAGAATCATCAACTAAATTCAAATTAGAATCTGGAAGGAAAGGGTTAACAGGGAATAATATTTTAACAGTATCAGTTATACATGAGGGCCCCCAACTCAAGTTAAATCCTATTTACATGGTTCCATCACATATTCCAACAAGTAAAACATCTATTCATAGGCTAACAATTTGTGGGATTCATTTGACAGTGGGAAAACAATAAATTAAAGGATGAAATGGATTATCAGTTAGAAGAAAACTAATGTTGCATCAAAGTATCAGGAATTCCACAGTCCCATCCCATTTCGAGCCCACAACTCATACAACCTAACAATCCTAACATATCTGAGATTAAATATAAGGTTTAGATACTAGTTAACCAACTAAACATCATTTTAAAACATTGAAAAGATTAAAACAATCAGAACACTAATTTCAGGAAAACTCAGAGAGCCAATCCTCGTGCACGTGTGCATGCGTGTCGTGCACACGACACAGCACGAGGTGGGCCTCGTGCTCATGCACCTGGGTACCCCTACACTTAGGCTAGGTCTAGGTCAAACTGTCCTGGGTCCTCGTGTCCACGTGTCCAAGTTAGACACGCTTATCAGAGCCCAAAAGCACGCTGAACCATCACAGGCAAAACCAGTGTCCACAACCGTGCGTGTCCGACACGACACCATAGGTCATGCCAGTTGGGGAGTGTCATGACAGTCACTGCCCCAACGTGTCCAGTGAAAATCATGTGCTAAAGTGTCGTGTCCAGTGAGCAATCATGCTCGGGTAGCAGGGGACAGAACAGTCCCGAGCCAATTGCTCACAGCCGTGTCCAGCTCAATTTGCACCCGACACGGACACAAAACGACCATGGTGTCTTCACAAAAATTAATGAGCACACAAGGATCTACAATCCTATTCAAACCAAATTTAAAAACAGCACAGTCGAACTCTCAGAGGCATTTGGTCGAACACCTATGACACAAGACTGATACGTGTCCAGAACGGACACGAAACCACTGACACAGGACACGAAACTTATCCAGGCATTAGGGGGACTCTTAGGGCTTCCTATTGGTGAAGACTACATGAAGTTTCATGGAGAAATGAAGGAGATACCTCTTTATGAACTTCCAATAAAAAAGTCTCCAAAAGCAATGAACTCCTCAAGCCTCCAAGTCCCACAAATTGTTTCTTCCTGCATCCAAATTAATTCCAGCAGCAAGAGGAAGAAATTTAGGTCCTAATGGAATTGGTTTGAAGGAAAAAGGATTTGAAATGGATTTTTGAGGATTTTAGGAAGATGGGACTCACCTCTTTCCTTAGAACTTTTGAAGAAACCTAAAAAGAGGCTAGCCCTAAAATCTAAGAGAATATTTATAATGGAGGAATCCCTAGGTTCAGCTAGGGTGGCTTGCCACTTGGCTTTGGGTTAGGGTTGAGCTAGGTTTGGCTAGTCCTATCTAGTTTAGTCACAAAATGACTTGTGTAATCACAAGCCATTTATCAAATAACTTGATTCCTAAATTCCTAATTCAAGTTCTAATGAATCACTAACCACTAACTTGAGTCACACTAGGTTAGACTAGGGTCCACTTGACCTAACCAAGCCCAACTAACTATGGTTAGTTCCTAGTTTGGTCTACATGAGTCAAAACTAGTCCAAAATCAAACTAGTCCAAAAAAATCCAAAATAAATCCTAAAAATTCCCATAAATTCTAATAAATTATAATAAATCCAAATAACCCTAAAAATGTCAAAAAAATACCCTAATCACATGGCTAGGCTCTAGGGTAGGCAGTATCTACTAATCACTAGCACAACACCAAAATCACAAGTCATAAATTTAAATAGTTTAAAATTAATTAAAAATCACTAAAAATTCTAATATGAAATAAATATTATTAATTAATAATTATAATTACAAAATTTCAAAATTACCTTTATTTTAGAAACTGGGTGTTACAATCCTACCCACCTTATAAAAATTTCGTCCTCGAAATTAAGATGGTAGCAGTCTCCTAGGTCAAACACCCCACAATCAAAGTCTCAAACATACCGTCAGATAATCATATGCGTCTGTCCAAAATTATGACACTCAGAATCTTCGTCGTGCTAGTGAGCAAGGCTACGATAATCACAGAGTCCTTGACTAAGGTACATACCTCTAGAATTATGGTATTTAAAATTTTCGCATTGCCGCATGCTTGGCAGCAAAAACCTTAAATTCCTACACCCGAGAAATACGTCCTAAATCTGACTATATGTCCTCACTATGCCAGCTAAACACGACTGCCAAAGATTCTAGATTCCATAACTGGGCGACCTAGCCCATATGATTCATCTCGGAAGAAAAATCAAATCGAAAAAAATGCCAGATCAAAACTTATCAACAGATAAGGAAGCAGATAAGAACAGATGGAATTGGATTTCAAGATAGACATATTGAGGCAAGATGGGAATGGAATCGAAAAGAACAGAACCTGCAAGCACCTCTCCCACTGCCTGAGCATCCTCGACTGTCATGGCGTAAGCTCGCCCCTGCTGGCCTCCTCCAGCCTGATGCTGATACTGCACAAACCTCTGCGGCTGCGTCGGTAACGGTCCCCGCTGCTGACCTATCGGAGCCTTGGCTCCTCCTTCTGGTGCTGTGCCTATGTATTGGGAACACTCCCTCAAATTATTGCTTAAAATATTATAAAAATAAATTATAAATTTTTAGCATGTTTTTATAATTTACTTACTTATTAGAGTGTATTATTATTAGTTTTAAAAAAAAAGAAGAAGGGAAAATCCAAAGCTCGCGAGATATTAGAAAACCAATATCTCGCGAGTAACAAACTCAGCTAAACCCGCAAGCCCCTTATTTCCACCATAACCGACTACAGAAGTAGTAGCTGTAATACATAGCAACAAAGGAAGAGAAAAAAAGAAAAAAAGGACACAACAATTAAACAAAACCTTAACCTCGCACCCTTGCCGACCCTGACGACCGCAGGCCACCTTCCCCGTATCTGCACGCACTCTGACCGCCGCAGCCGCCTGCAGTCACCGGCTGATGGCCGAAAAAACCGCAATCAACAGTCGCGGCAGCAGCATCACTAAAACTGCGAGGGCCTCCGTTTCGGGTAAGATTTCTCTGCCCTTGCTTCTATGTTTTTTGATTCGATTAATTCGTTGGATAGCCAATATAACCGAGATTAGATCCCAGAAATTAGGTTTTGTCATAGTCAAACAACCTGACCAGTATGTCGATCCAAAATCAACGAAAAATAGTCCCAAATAGGACAGAAAACCAATCCGAATACCCCATATTCGAAAGCAAAAATTTGTCGATCCAGGAATTGTTTTGAAATTCTAGTTGAACAGATCTTTACACAACATATACGAGATTCAAACCCTTTTTGTATTTCTTGATTTCATCAACTATGTGCCACGTTATTCGATTTCAAAAATCAAGAAAAACTTGTTTTCAAAAACTTGAAATTTAGAAAAATTTCACGATACGACGTGCGTTCCGACAAACCGGGTGACGTGGTCGCAACCCATAAGCATCGAAAGACGCATATGGATGATGTCGATGTGTAGAATTCGACGGAACTCGATTTCGTTGTGCGTGTACGACAAAATTGAAGCGTATCCGTCGTGATTTCCCGTATCGGCCCCTTTGCAAACTAGCCCATAACTGTGTGCATGTTCATCATATCGAGACAAAACTTACGATAATAGGACCGTATCATTTTTTGGTCATGTATGCCAAGTTTGGTCTGATTCTGAGAAGGTCGATCGGAACACCTGTTTGGTAGGCCCGCGACCCGATCCAACGGACGAAATGGTGCACAGCCTACCAAAATCTAACTTTGGAAGTACAGTTGGATTTGTCTTCTCAAATTGGACCCGTAGAAATATATTTTGACAACTTTAGAGACCATAGATACTGGCACACTTTTTGGTGCAAAGCGGGTCCAACGGCGGACATCGTTTTAACGCGAAACTATGATTTTGCCCCTGTGTCCAAAATTAGACTTATGGGTAGTCTATCCAAGCTATTTTCCTTATTCTGGAAATGTTCATGGTGTTTGTCTCAGCATCCGAGGACGTTTGTTAGATTTAACTTTCTTTGCTTCACTAATCTGTCGATTTGAGCTATTGGACGTCGCCCTTTCTGCACACAACCTCAGGAAGATATCTTGCCTTATTTACTGCTTATAATTAGTTGTATTTTTCTTTATTTAGTTACTGCATATTTATTTTCTATTTATTTTTAGTTGGATCCATGACTTGCTGTTTATAGTTTACTCTATTTTGCTTTCTTTTATTTCTCCTTCTTGTCTTTTAATATGCATATGGACTTAGTCTTAGAGGACTACCTTTTTGTGACCTTGGAAGGGAGAAGACAGTTAAATGTATGGGCTACCCAAATCCAAAAGCCGTAGTAACTGCGTACTACGGTAGTCGTGTCACGGTGGTCACTAGCCTTGAGCTATGTGGACAGATGGGTCACGTGGGCCGCTAGCCTCGAGTTATGCCGGCTGATAGTATTGGTACTTGACATGTGTGTGTTGTGAGTTATTATCTTGTGCTGGGGGAGTCAGCCTTTACTTGCCCATACATTGTGATGTCTTCTAAATTGCATACTAGAAATGTTAGAAAACCTTAGTCAATTTTATATTCTAATCATGACATGAGAAAATGTCACATCGTGGAATAGTGTGTTACCCCTTGTCCTTGTTTGGTTGTAGGGGTAACCCAATGTTTTGATGATGGGATATTGAGCCGTGTTATGGTTTGGACACCTTACTTTTACTTTTACTTTATGGTATATTTTATATGCAGTTTACATGGCATGTTCTTCCTGTATCTTGTTACGTCCCTCTGAGGACCTGGTAATCTCTCCCAGTATAGGCAATTTTCCGTAGGAGTATGGCTCGGTACTGGATCCTTCATACCTTGATGACGAGGTATCTTCCGCTGATATCTAGATTTATGTTATTCTTTGAGACTCATAGTGGACATCTATTTTATTTGAGATTACTTTCATAGCTGTTTGGTGTGGGTTTGTCCACCCGGCTATCTCTTGACTCATTTATTTATTCTACTGGACTTCTTGTATCTTTTGTGTGTGTTATGGATGAGATATAGTTTTATGATGTACTGGCCTGCGATTTATATTATTACAGCTTATGTATATATATATGAGGATTCTTCGTATATATACAGCTAGCATGTCCACGTACTTGGTCCTAAGTATTTTGGGACTGGGGCATTACATTAGTTCACTTAGGTTAAGTCCTAGTTGGGTTGGGTTAAAGTTAGGTTTAATTGGTTTAAGTTGGATGAGTCACATGACTAGGAAATGCATCATGGTGACCAATTATGTAGGTAGCACCTATGTCTCAATTGAGTGGGACACATGTCACGCTTCGACCTGGAAAATTGCTCGTCCTCGCATCGATTTTACCCGAGTCAATCGTTCTCGCTTTGGGCGTGATGCTGCACGAGTCTGGAGTTGCACTCGTGCAAGGCAAGATGACAGATTCTCAAAATGGTTGTCTCAATTAAATACATAAGTAGTGAAAGAAGGTGGAGACACATCAGAGTATATAAAAGAATCACTTTTATTGATTAAGCAGTAGGATACAAAGGCTCTGAATAGCCGTAACGAATACGCCAAGTAGGCTTACAATACTCATTATCTCTCTAGCTCACAAAGGATTTCTTTATTCAATACATCATGTCTCATATAATAGAAGGCATCATCTTATAGGAAGAGCTTTTGCACACCCATCTGATTCATCACCATCGCAACATGGATCAAACGACTCCCAAGCACGAGCACCTAAAAATGGTGTCAACAACGTAGGTCAGTATATTGCAGTGTACTGAAGAGTGAGATAACCCACTTGCCTAAACCAACACTAAGTAGTTTTGTGAAGCATGCATCTTATTTGGTGATCTTTATATTATTGACTTAGGATCAATTTTTTGGCAGTAAAACATGTATCCGTATCAATAACATTTGAAACACAAATGTGTCAAGTACCGTGTCCCTACAATAGACACTGTTAGCTATATAATATTCATAACTATAGTCATCGTGCACATCTTTGCATCATCCAAATATCCAAGCTAGCAACTGACAATATATCAAAAAAAACATAAGGGTGCCAGGATCTATGAGTGCACCTAATTCTAATCTCATCCCACCGAACCTATCTATATGAAAGATCATGGCATATCAAGCAATAATGGACTGTATCTCGATGCAAGTTAATGATCGTTTCCCGTACCGGTTGCTAGTCCTATATCCGAAGGATCCCAAACTTACTAGTATTGTGGTTTATCATATCAGTGGCGGGTCGCAATCCATCCTAATAAAGTGCACCATAAATACCAATCCTAATTTTTTCCTAGGTCGAACGATCTCGAGGCCACGGCGTAACTCGTTCGAGGGATACCAAAATCCATGCACAGGTTGTCTAAGTCCATTGACAATGCAATACGCGCAATAGTTAAGAAGCCATCACAATCACAAGCACCTTCTCAATTCCAACTTATAAACCGTATCAACTCGCCTTATCATCTTTCTATCTCAAGTTCCACCGGCACTATGTCCCAACACATCCGTATTTGTGCACAATGCCGATGTAAGTCCGAATTTCCTTCATGCTACATAACACGTTCCATTCCTAAGTCATTTTTACAAAGGGCAGTTTCGTGGCAATCTGTGCCACAATTTTATACCTCGATACACGAAATTTATCTTTCAATGTTACAACAGTTCCGTGGCATTGCACCGCAACTTGTCTAATTCACTTACTAAGTTAGACGCATAGTTTCCATGCACAGATGCACACTCAACGCCAATATTTAAAATTTTAGGCTTAGTGTTCAATATTCTCTGAGTCATGCATTTGTTGTACGCTTCGCTGCTTCCTTTCAATTTTCTACCATTCATTTCTTACCGCGACTTGTGCACTTGAAGCACGTCACTTCAATTATTCAATGTTCAATATTCTGTCTTAATATTCAACACACATTAAGACATTTACACATTCGAGCTGCGCTCGCAAATTCAATACCGATACCTGCATATAAGGGTACATTTTATTAGGCATGAAGAGTAGAGGAGAAGGGACAGAGCTTACTCAACTTAAGCCATTCTGTCTATCGCTTTGCCGAACCGATGCCGCCCGACACCTTATCTTCGTTGCACGATCATCTCATCCGAGCTAACCATGCGAACCTTGTATTCCCTTGAACTAACTACTAATTTGAACTATCGTGCCCATGCTTCAACTCATCACAAAGAGATGCTCTGATCGTATGGAATTCCGTATGCTACCTTCACATGAAATAAATATAATCAATACCTCTTTAAATTGTTTGAATACATACTTGGGTCTAATCTATATCTTTTTGAATCAATTGACTCAGCGTATTGTACCGTGCGGTGCGGGGTATTACATAATATACCACTCAGAACAAGGTTCATACTCGAACTGAAACCAACACTTAATCTACATGTTTTACTTGATCGTTTTAATATTTTATTTTGTGCAACTGACTCATCACTGATTCTGATCTATCATTATTATCTTGTTTCCGACATAATCCAATTTTTTTAACACATCCCGATCCTTCCTGCAATTTTAATTCAATTTGGTATACCATTAAGTTTGGATCGTACACATGTTTAAGGCATTTATGAAATATATTTATTTTAGCCAAGCACAGTGGTAGAGAATTCGAACAAATCTAACAGGTGCGACTTAATCCTCGAATAATATCCCTTTCATACTCTCGAATGATCTAATATTAGTGTATATTCCCCAAAATTCTTCTTGTGTGCAGTATTTCGTATCTCATGATAATCCCTTAAACATCTTTGGATACATCATGATTCAAAATTGAATTTTGATTTCGTAAGTTTCTCATCGATCATCTAACGCACACGTTGCATCGATTCGTTGCGCATGCGATTGCAACAATTCTTCTCAGCACCTACTCGTCCAACCGTTTTCTATCCCTCGCATGACTCAAATCTTTCATTCAACAATCTTTGAAGTCTCGCCTCAATGACATGGACTAAGTCCAACATGCCCAAAATTTCCTTGCCCATAATTCATATTATGCCTCGCATGCAACTATTCGGATACGACTCACGTTCTCTCGAACTATCTACACATCACATCCGGGGCCGTCCCCGGTAGTCAACTTATCCAGACATCGTACTTAATCTGTAACGCCCCAGTCCCAAAATACGTAGGACTAAGAACGTAGACATGCCAGCTGTACTCATACGAAGTATACTCCAATATATGGAAGCCTCGTACGAATACATAAGCTGTAAAATACAGTAGAACCATAAGTAATCTCATCCACACAAAATAAATGAAATAAAGATGTCATATAACCAACTATAAAATTGTCATTTGGTACATATAGTTGGGCGGAGACAAATCCACTGCCAACTATGAAAAGAAATACATGATAAGCAAAAGAAAGATTTTTGGCGAGCGAAGCGAAGACGATCCAAATGCAATCATCCTCGAAGAAATAGCGAAGATCACGGCTAGAGCTAGAGCACCTGCGAAAGACAATAGCACACACCTGGAGAGATAACCAGGTCCTCAGAGGGACGTAACAAGACACATAATAGCATGCCATATAAACTGAATAAGTATTGCTCAAATAAATAAGTAAATCGAATTATAACATGGTCCAATACGCACCTACTGAACGAGCGTACCATCTCCCCAACCAAACAAGGACAGGAGATGGTAAACTAATTCACGGTGACGTATCTTTCCATGCCATGAATCCAATATGGTATCTGGACCCCAACAAGGTTCAATACCTTCTCATCAAAGTAGTAAGTCACACCTACAACCAAACAAGGACAAAATGTGACGAACTAATCCGCGACAAGTTATTGTTCCAAGTCACGGTCAGATACAAGTACCCAAACCAAAAGTACTCGTACCTAACGGATAAGGTAGCCTACCGTTCTAAGTGAAATGTAGTTAAGAACAATCCTTCTTTCCCATGGGCCCTGGCTAAATAGGATCGACGTAGTCCCCCTTGGGCACCAGAGGCCCCATCAGTAAGAGCATGACGTTCCGCAGAATCGTTAGTGGCCGTCAGTAATCATGGGTCATCAACCCCGTATCTCCAGCGGAGAGTCCGGGTCACAAAGGAAAGTGCATCGAAGCCCATACGCTAAGGAATTGTCCTCCCCGCCCAATGCCTACTGTGTTGTATCCACAACACAAACCTCTATAACCGCTAAGTCAAACTAGCATGCAACCTCTATTAGCGGTTAATCCTATCGCACGACTTGTACGTACTGGTGGCCAACCAATCATGCACTTCCGTGTTCTACATGCGACACACAACCTCATGTTACAACGTGTCACGGCCAATGAATGCAACACACAAGGTGGTCCCTTAATTCTAGGTTTAATGTGAGAAAAATAATACATAGCAGGAAAAATAAATGAACAGTAAGTTCTAACAGTTATGCTATGTATCACAGTTTATTTTGCATAAAGAAAATAATGAACATGCATAAAATATGAGCTAAAATAATTAAACAACAAATGGCAAGGTGTCTTGCCTGGTAGAGCGCCTGGTGTGCTGCGATAATCAATGTGGCACGAACTGCAACTTCGGTGCAATAACTATGTAAGGTGATCATGGATGGTGACATGGTCGGTTCTATTGGGTCCATAAGGGTCAATTTAGCTAGGATGGACATAAGGTAGTCTCGAAATGGACGAAGGAATAGGAACAATAGGACTTGGATACGGACATGAGAAAATCAAAGAAAATAAATATTTTTGAAACCATAAAATCATTTGAGGTTTAAACCCTTACTTTGGTCAAACTATAATTTTAGAAAATATTACTATAATACTTTTTAGGTCAAAGATCTTATTTAATATACCATAAAATAGGCTTACAGATCTAATTTGAAGTACATATAGGGCCAAATCCCTAATACTATTTTTATGAAAAAATACAACTTTGATAAATATTATAGAAATATTTTATTGAATAATAACTATAGTAAAATTAACAAAACAATTGCTGATAATATCAAAGTATGAAAATAATTATTATGACAGTACATAATATACCAATGTTCCTGTAGATACTAGTTACTAAAATAATATTAATAATAGATAATAATAATCGAAATAATAATAATAATTAACAAATACGTAAGAAAGAAAAAGAGGAAAGAAAAATATAATAATAATAATAATAATAATAATAATAATAATAATAATGTATTTAATATACTGAAATCGGAAGATAATAATAATAACCTTAATAATAATTATTATTAACAAAATAAATAATTAAAATAAAATAAAGAAAAGAAAGAAGAAAGAAAAATGGGGGCTGTGGTCCTCCTCTTTTGAGGGGACCATTCTCCAAAGAAAAAAAATTTGAAAGTCATGGGGACTTAAACAGAGGAAGAGAGAGGAGGAGCAGAGAGAGAGAGAGAGAGCGGAATGAGAGAGAGAAGAAGGGGGGATCGAAGCTCGGGAGGTGGCGGATCTGGTCGGCGCCGCACGGGGCTGACGGCGGGCCGGAGGAGAGAGCGCGGGAGAGGGTTTCATCGACGAAGTTTTCGCAGGCGGTGGTTTTTGATCGATGGCGGAGTACGGGAGACTGGGCGGCGGAGTACGGGAGACTGGGCGAAGGGAATGGAGAAAATAAGAGAAGCGAAGGAGAAAAGTCGGGGGTTTCCGGTGGTGTAGATCGGTGAGGGAGGAGGAGCGCGGCGGGTGGTGGTCCGGCGGGCGGAGGGGTGAAGGAAAGTCGGCCGGGCGCGGTCGGAATGGGGTTTCGTCGGATGGGGCTTGGCCGGGGCTCGCCGGGATGAGCGGACGGCCGCTAGGGTTGGCGGTGGCTCGGCAAGGGGTGACGCGGCTGGAGGAGGGGCCGTGTCGGTCGACCAAGGCGGCTCGGCACCGGAGGGTTCGACGACGAGGTTGGGGTCGGGTCCAGCTGGCGGAGAACGCGACGGAGACGCCGGGGATCGCACACGGGGCACGGAGGTATGGGTTTTTGGAATTTTTTTATTATGGTTTCTTTTTGAGATGGTGGTGGCGGTGTTCGTTGGCCGGGTGTGTGGTCGTGGATTGTGTCGACAGCAGTGATGCTGTGGCGGTTCCGGGCGGTGGTGTTGGTGAACGGTAATGTGTGGTCGTGGGTTGCGTCGACAGCAGTGATGCTGGGGTGGTTCCGGGCGGTGGTGTTGGGTTTGGCAGAGGGTGAAGGGTTGATGCTGGTGATGGTGGTGGTGTTGAGGGATGGTCGGGTTTGTCGAGGGTGGTGAAGGTGGTTGGAGGGGCTGCCGGGGTCGAAGGATTTGGCGGGTGGTCGAGAACAGTTGTTGCGGGGTTGAAAGGGACAGAGGAGACGGGTTTGAGGGATAGGGTTAGAATTTGGGATGCGTCGTGTCGGAGGTGTCCGACACGACAAGGTTGGGTGTCCGGGAATGTCGGACACGGGAAGGATCTATGTATTTGTAACAGAAAAATTTTAGTGGATGGGACGGGGAACACCGACACGATGCACGTAGATTTGGGTTGTGGAGAAAATTGTTGTGGATGAAAAATAAATTGGAGGAGTACCTGCCTATTTATAGGATGTGGGAATTCCCAATTAGATTTGGAGTATGATATTTAAAACCCAATATAGATAATTCATGTATTAATTTAAATCAATTAAATCCAAATCCAAACCAAATCCAAATTTAGATCTAATTAAATCCTATCCTTTATTTTAAAAACAATTAAGATAATTCAATTTACAAATATAGATACTTAAATAAATCCAAAAATAACATTTAAATCTTCACAAAAGTTTGAAATATATTTTCCAATAATAATAATAATAATAATTTCGAAAATTACATTAATATTTTAAATATCTTTTTGAATAATAAATTATTAATATTAATGAATCTCGAAAATTACATTTTTACTAGCAAAATATTTATGAAATATTTGTATGCACGAATAACATTATTTATTCTAATTAAAAGGTTTTTTATAAATAAAATTATAATTTAGGAAATTTTGATAGCTAAATTACATATATTCTTTTGAAACTATAAAAATAAAAAATATTTTTCTAAAAATTTGTACGCTCGCACATATTCGTACTCGTCGAGCAATTACGAAAAATATAACGTCGTGCGCGACGTACAATACGAACATGCGACGTACAATACAAAATTTTAAATCGGTATCAAATTTAATAAAATAAAAAAATAGTAGAAATTTAGGGGTTTTACATAATCTCTTCCGACATAAGAGGTCAACTTGAGTCGATTGTGGTCAAAGACAACAATCACTTCAATACAAGGTCTCTTATGATACGTCTTATGTTACGCCCTCTATCGAAAACGAGAGTTCCAAATCAAGCTCTCCATCCAATCCCGACTTGTTCATTTCACAAAGTTTCGATCATGTGCTCAACACACATAACCTAATCATTATCTGAATCTAATCTACGACACAATCCTAGGGTCGTTCCCTTATTCTCACTTTCTCACATAACACGATTCTCATAATCTAATATTCGTGTCGATATGCTAAGTACCTTCATCAATATCTTTCCGATTATTGACTAACGAAATCATTCGAGTACTTATTCAATCAATCATGAACATTCGACTATATTAATCCAGCCGCAGGTCATTCAATCAACTCTCGAAACAAATGTTTGATTGCTGAGACTTTTTCTTAACATGCACCACATCATATTTATCCTCGATGTGATTCCTTATGCGACATCCTTAGGTTCATCCTATGGGTCTCAAACATTTGCTTGATTTGGCAGTCAAGTCTTCTTACCCGAAGATATGCTCGATTATTGTATATCATCAACGAGGGACAATTACTACGAACCATGCTATATTATATCTCGGAGCCAAATCAATTTTCGACGACTTCTATAGGACTCTACCAAATCTATAAGTACGTTTTCAATCGAAAATAATTCATCCTACCTGCATAACTGATGTTGTAATGCTCCATCCCGCTCAACTCAACCGGTGGAAATAAACGCAACGATGTTTGGACTTGACCATGCAACGGCCTTCTCGAAGTTTGCTCAGTCGAGGAAATTCCTCGCTCAGGTGGTTGGCTTCGATGAACTTGCCTGTGCTTTGCTTTCACATTTAATAAAATCATATTGTTTCGAGTCGATTGATATATAAATTGGAGATATTAAGCTTGTTGCTTAGATATTTTTCACGAATGGTTTTCGCACTCGGTCTTTTGATAACACATATTGAGCGAATAAGTTATGCCACGGGCTATCGACTTAATAACATAGCGGGTACGGTCTACGGTTCCACAACTTGTTATAGTCATACAGTACCACGATTTTAAGGCTTGTCATATCGAGTATAACATGGTTAGTAGCACTACACGGAACACGGATTAGTCAAGTTGTGCAGGAGGACTATCAAATAGTCATTCCTGAGTTGATACATAAAGGTATGGAAACATGAAAAGTGCTTGCAACTGTTTGTCGGAAGACTTCACCTATACTAGACATAATATATAGACATTGCCTTCTTCTAGTTGTGTGCCTCAAGGCATGATCTTATTGTATTGAGAGGTGAAAGTGAGCTGAGTGAATGTATTCAGAGAGATTGTGAGCTTGAGCGAATGTAACCTTGGCTTTGTGCCCATTTTTAATTCTGTCGTATTATCAATAAATAAGAGTTTATTTCTTATACATTTTGTGTTATTCAACTTCTCTGTTTGGGACTTCTGTGCGACGACCCCGTCGTAAGCTGCTGTAATCGACCGTTATGGAACCCACCTTATGTGAGCGCAACACAGGCTCGCGCGGTATCATGTCCTAGCGAGGATGAGCTGTTCTACAAAACTATGATGTGACATAATGGTATAGAGCACAGCTTTACATCCTTGGACTTTCGATTGAATTCTTTAACTCAGATGTCTTCATACTAAATGATGTTTTTGCAATCGATGTTATTGGCGCTCTCTCTCAATGTTCCGCGGGATGTTCCATACAATAAGTCTATATATTCTGTAAAGTATCACAAAGAAAAAATTAGTTAAACAAGGATGGTTTCACGTAAGGCATGGTTGACTGAGTTAAGCTGGGGAATATACATCAAGATTTGTGTCGAATGTAGCAAAGTTGTGTACGAAATTCAATTTATTTCGGACGATAATAAGTTGGACTCGATTTGAGTATGTGGGATAACTATTGAATGAGGTACTATCGAAAAGATGATATCATCGATGCGATATAGATGGAATGTGCTTGGATTTTGGAGAATTGTTCGAACGAAGATTCAAAGTGATCGATTGTGATTTGAATAACCATTTTGACGATTTATCGAGTAACTTCATCCCTGAGTGGTGTATAGGATAGCCTTGGGGATGTTGATCGATTGAGGATCGAGGTACCAATGAGTCTCAACAAGCGTTGCGATAGTGCAAAGCCTTAGAATGAGTTTTACGGAGTTAGTAGGGATCTTGATGTCTCGTGAGAGATTAATCCAGGCAAACTTGAACCGACACACATCGAATTGGGATTAAGCAGAGTATGAGATGCAAAGTGATAAGAGTAGGTAGATTGAATCGAAAAGAGTTAAGGCATAAAAAAAATGGATGACTTAGTCGAGAAAATCGATGTGGATCTTATACAAAGATGTTAATACAGAACTGAAGGAAACTGAATTTTTTTTTAAATTGACTAAGGAAAGATAGCACGATTGGAGGATAGCGTGCATGGAAATGTTGATTTAAAGATATGAGTATGACTCTAAGGATCTATGAAGAAATTTCTCGATGACTTTAGTTAGTATAGAATGATAAGATTAAAGGAATATGATGTTCGATGACTTAAGATAGACATATAGCTAATGTGATTTTGATTTGAACAAATTGATGATGTAACTAAATTGATCTTAAATAACGAGGAACAGATCGTATATCTAGTTCGGATGATAGTATTAGTTGCACGACTCGGAGTTTGTTGTAAAGAAAGGTCGTCAGGTTATGTATATCGTCGATGGTATTGAGGCGTATCAAAGATCGATGTGCGATAACTCGGGGTACTCCGATTCGAGGAAGAATGATCGTGTCAAAATATTATTGTTTGTGTAGATGATATAATTTTGGAGATTGATGAACACATTGATAGTAACAGATAATTGGATAACGACTAGGTGAACATCAAGTGTGTATGAATGGATAGTACTAAGAATATGCGAAATGAAAATGTTGATGGATTAGATGATCATGGATTATTATAACTCGAGAAATTTATAGTAGGAAATCTTGCAATATTGTGATGAGATAAATGCAATGATGAGGAATACTAGGTTTGGAAATTTGAGTGAAGTTACGATGGATGAATTATGATTGATGTTATGCGACTTGAAAATTGGAAATCGATAGTTCGACTTGTGATCAGTGGATTATGATTGTTGATTTTGTAGTTGAGGTATACAGATTTGGATTGATTGGTCTATTGAATGAATTGAGGATTGCGAGTTTGAGAGTTGTAAGTTTTTTCATTGAACCATGACATGATCGAGGATGATCGTGAAACAATTTTCCCTAGGAATAGTTTTGCTGAATGACTCGGACCCCTTTGGATCGAACGTTACAAGTACGGATAGGAGAAATCTATGTTCGAAGTTTAGAAATTGGAGTAATACGAGCTTGGGTAGAAAAGTCGGTACTATTGACTATGGTTTGACATTAGGATTTGGGGGTGAGTGTTGTGATATTGGTTGCACGAAAATATGACTTTGACTTTAGCCTTATGAGTTAGCCTAGCGGTTAGGCAGACGTCCCTGTGCGGAGAGATAGAATTGTACGACTGACCTTAGTAAGAGTTGTATGGGTAGATTATAGAGCTAAGGGTAGCTAGCTATAGAATTGAGACTTGAAAGTTGGACATATAATCTTAGGATGTTTTGAATGATCGATATGATTAGATTAAATGATGAAATTAGATACTGATGCTGGTTGACAGGATGATTCAATTATGTGAGATCAAATTCGCTAGCTTGAAAGAAGGATGACGATTAAAGATGAACTAGTGTTTCGAAGAAGACAAATTAGTTATTGAGGATGGAAATTGTAGTAAGTTTCTTGAGGATTAGTGGGATTTTGTTAAAGGGGTAACACTAGGTTTCGAAAAGGAAAAAGTCTTTGTTATATTTTGATACAGAAAGATCAAGGATAGCGGAGCGAGTTACCCTAGAGTTAAGTTGGTCGTATGCGCGATGAGTTATAAGTCGCCCCATGTTTGAGATATAATAACATGAAGTATTGTGTGAATAGAAGACGAGGCTTGGCAATTATGTTACAAAATAACTGATCGATTGGAAGGGCATAGGTGTTTGATATGAAAGTTAGCTAAGGCACGAGCGTGGCTCGGATTGAGAAAACTCATAGGGGATCATGTTTGAGAGTTGTGAATGTTACGCCAAAAATAAATATAGAAGAGGAGAGTGGTGTGATAAGTTGATGAGTGTATACTCAGGAAAGTTTTGACGACAAAACTTGTTCTGAGTGGTGTATTATGTAATGCTCCATCCCGCTCAGCTCAACTGAAGGAATCAAAATGCAATGGTGTTTGAACTTGGCTATGCAATGGCTTGGGGAAAGTCCTGCTCGGTCGAGACAACTCCTCGCTCAGATGGGTGACTTCGATGAACTTGCCCCAGCTTTGCCTTCAAACTTAATAAAAGGATATTTTCAATTGCACTGAGTAGGTATGCTAATAAAATAAACGAACCCACATAGCTAAGAAAATAATCCTATTGTTTCGAGTATGATATAGAACTTGGAGATGTTAGCTTGTTGCTTAAATGTTCTTCACGAATGGTTTTCAAAGTTGGCACTTGGTCATTTGACCTCATGTATTGAGTGAATATGTTATGCCATGGGCTATCAACTTGATGTCATAGTAGGTACGGTCTCACGTTCCTACGACTTATTATAGTCATACAGTCCCACGATTTCAAGGCTTATCATATAGAGTATGACATGGTTAGTGACGTTACACAGAACACGAATTAGTCAAGTTGAGCAAGAGGGCTATCAAATAGTCATTTCTGAGTTGAAACATGGAAAGTGCTTGCGATCTTTTGTCACTGAGACAATCTCTGGTTTTGGGAGCTGCATGGTTATGGAAAGTAAAGATGAGAAATGGTCCCGAAACACGAAAAGTTGAGTCAATTCTTGCTTGGTCATTGGACAACTTGTGCACAAGGGCGATGTTCCTCGGACGATAGCCTGGGGCCACATGACCGATTTGGCATAGGAGTAACTGCTGGCAGGACCTTCATGGGGAGTACAACTACCTAGAATGTAGTGAGTACCGTCCAACAGGTATTGTGGGAAATGTAGTCGAGTCGTGCCTCGTCAAGCACGTACCGTCTTATCAAAATTGGGTCCAAGTATAGCTTGTGATTCTAGTGACCAATTTCATATAGATTAGTCGGCATAAGAGCGACTATCTACGTGCATGCCTTAGACTGAGTCAAGATGTGTATGTACGATATGAATGGGTCAAGAAGTATTCGCACGATATGCAACACAGTTGTTGAGCCTAAGATTTGGTTATAGAAGAGACACATACTTTGGCACGAGATGTGGCGTTGGGTGGATGAGTCATTGACACTAAGTTCACAAGTCTTGATTGAGTCAGTTATTGGTTGAAACAGAAAAAGTTGCATGGCAGTATGGTTCAGTCATATTGAGTTGCGAGGCACGACCTTGATGTGGAAAACACAAATGGGCTTATGGGACAAATATTATCACACAAAGAGATTTCATGGCACGGCCACGATATTATAACATGAGTAGGCTTATGGTTACTAAATAAACTGATCCTAAGGCAAGATTAGAAAGACAACCAAAATCATAGGGCGCACTCACTAAATGAATGTGTTGGTTTTGTTTGGACGGGCGAGGGGCTTACTTACCAGTACAGTTGTTTACTGACAACCCACCAGTTTTCATGCGCACGTTATAGGTACTTACTTAGCTCGCTTGGGTGCACTAAGGCATGGACTTCCTTAGCGTTTCGAGGCGTGTGACCGCATTGAATACTTCACCTATACGAGACATAATGTATAGACATTGGCTTCTTCCAGTTGTGTGCCTCAAGGCAGGTTCTTATTGTATTGAGAGGTGAGAGAAAGTTGAGTGATTGTATTCATAGAGATTGTGAGCTTGAACGAATGTAACCTTGGCCTTGTGCCTATTTTTACTTCCATGGTATTAGTAATAAAGAAGAGTTTGTTTCTTATACATTTTGTGTCATTCAACTTCTCCATTTGGGACTTCTGTGCGATGACCCCATCGCAAGCTGCTATAATCGACCGTTATGGAATCCACCTTGTGCTAGTGCAACCTAGGCTCGTGTGGCATCACGCCCTAGTGAGGATGATCGGTTCTAAGGAACCGGGCGTGACAGATGCACTGCTACCATCCAATTCACTCTTGCACTACAGTTGACTATTTTTGCTAACCAAGTGACAATCACTCGACTCGAGTCCGAGTCTATCTATCCAAGATCAGTCTCCGAGATATTCTATGCTCAATGACACCATCCTCAAATAACGTTATCGTTATGCATTGCTTCTATCACGAAGCTTCTAATCATTTCGTTCGACTTCTCATACTGCTACCTACAAAATCACAACATTATAAATTTGTTCCGCTTTTGTATCCTCATGTCGTGCTTATGTTTTCTCGCACCTTTGTCTTGGTACTCTATGTCCAACTTGATATCGTGAGCATTAACTTCAAATCTTAATACCAACTTGACTCGTATATTATCCATCCAATAACAACACTCATCATGATTTTCATTCATCCAATCAGGGTATCTCCGGGTTATCGTATTTCGTATTTGATACACCTCAATACCATCATCGACATGCATAACATGAACGTCTTCCTTTTGCACAAACTCTAATCCGTTGAAATCCATGTGATTGTCCGAACTGAATACACAATCAAGTTTCGCACGTATCAAGATCAATCCAGTCATAGCTATCTCTCGTCATCGGGCAACTAAATTTTTAATTCCTTCAAGTCATTCCATCTCTAGTTGAACATCCAAATTACGCTACCGATTCTGGACATCTACTCAAATTTGTTCTAATTGATTCTTCATACCTACTCAAACTCAAATCCAACCGAGTCAATCATATTTCCTTAACGCAAAATTCTTTTGCTATCATCGGCCTATTGTTCAACTTATACTTAACGAATTCTCGTTTGACTCATCATCCATTGATGCGAGTCTGAGCCTGATCGTTCTAACCAATTTCATCGAAGAATACTTTCTCCAAAACATCATTGCATATATTCTCTACCGAGCCTTCGTACTACCCCGCCTTTCGCAGACAAACTGACTATGATCGACACAGATATTTCAATGCACCGATCGCTAAGTGGTATGTCATATACCACTCAGAAATTATGCCTATCATTATCGATACAAATATTTTAACACATTGATCGCATGAACGGTATGGAATATACCACTCAAATTTATGTCATTCCTTTCATAGCATACTAAGAGTTGGTCTGATATCTATTCCGATCTAACCGTGACTCGAGGATCATACTAATCACAAATGCAACATTCACTTACTCAAAGTTCATCTCAACATTCGGCCAACATACACGTTTGCTTACTTCGAAGCCCAACACAACTCGTCCAACTTACATATTCGTCTACTCAAGTTCGACTAGCGATCGACCGACTCACTATTATCGCTCTGCGATTTTTCAATCCCATTCATTGCAACTCGTGCAATGGTTTATTCATGATACTATAGCTCGAATCTGCTCAACGTATTCACTATTCATTTGCATAGCCTTATGCAACGCTTTATTTCACTTATCGATTTTTTTTGCACTGATACACAATTATCTTACGACGTGTTGTGCCGATGCAATATCCATCACACGACTCATTGCGCTTGATGCAACCAATATTTCACAGCATTATTCTACAATATCATGTAAATTCTGAAATACATGCAACAAGACACACACAACTATTTAGACTTATTGTATGGAACATCCAGTGTGGCATCTGTTCGACATCGCTTCGTAAGCTTGAGAGTGGACTTCTGTGAAGGTTGCGAACGAGAATGAAAGAGGAACTCCTAAGCAGGAATCCCTAATCGCACTTTATTTTTGATCTGGGTTGTGACAATGGAGGGTTGCTTCTTTACTTTGTTGATGGTCTGACTGTAAGGGAGAACTGTCAGGCTCAACTTCACTGGCTGAGGGGAGCAGCAAGAACTCTCTCTGGAATACTCGAGAACTCTTGAGGAATCGAAAACCGGGGCTTTGAATGTAGGAGGGCTTCTCCTATTTATATTAAGGAGGCAGTACCGCTAAACGCGCCCGTAAGAGTTAGGCACATGTATCTCTGATAGTCATGTGGTACCCAAGAATAAGGTTTAGTTACAATCGTGCCCACATTTTACTGGTGTGGGGATTGTTGCTAACTGCCACGTATCATGTTTGTTGGGATTTATCGGAGGAGATATTTGAATTGCTCAGGACTTCTTCTTTGGCGTGACTCCGTCTTCGACAGATGGCACGCGCCTAGTTCTATCACAGCTAGCACCCGTGCCTAGGAATTACTACCCTAAGTGGCGTGGGTTCGTGAATGGAGAGAACTGAGGGCGCGAGGTCAGAGGCGCACATGGCCAGAGTGGTATGCGCCTGTGACCAAGCCATATTTGCTTAAATGTTTGTTGGAAACATGCGCCAGGAGATACATACTATTTCCAAGACGAGATGAACTTCGATCTTCTAGGTTCAACCTTGGCACAAAACTCGAAGCATTTGATTTGACGTCTCAAGGAAAGAGAGACTCATTAAATGCAGCTTCGGGTATGGTAATTATCGTAAGCATAGGGGGGTAGGATATGCCTGTATGAGCGAGGCGTGGGTTGAAAGGGAGGCGCACATATTATAGAAGCATGGAAAAGAACAGTAGATTCCATGCGGCTCAATATTGGAGGACTCTTCATGCGGCTCAAAAATCACTTAGAGCTCCATGCGGCTCAAGAAGTCCCTTAGAGCTTCATGCGGCTCAAAAAAGCCCCTTAGAGCTTCATGCGGCTCGAAAGTCCCCGATAGCTCCATGCGGCTCGAAAAAAGCCACGTGGCCCTATACGGTTCAAAATATGACTCTACGACTGGCCATTATTTCTCTGTGCAGCTGGCTCATTAAATGCTATGACACAGTACGACAGCTCTGACACAAAGGATTGACAACTCTGACATAAAGGTAAAATGATGACCCTGACATAATGACGTGCTCCTAGAGAGACAAGAAAAATCTTTACAGTTGGCACGATCCACCAATTCCAAAGCTCTTTATGCGGATCATTTAAAAGAGCTCATGCGGCTCTGATTTGATGGAGCTTTATACGGCTCAGTTTTAACGGAGTTCATACGGCTCTGTTCTGATGGGTCCTCATGCGGCTCTATCCCAATGGGACTTCATACGGCCCAGTTTACAAGGGGCTTATGCGGTTCTGTCCAATGGGACTTCATGCGGCCCAGTTTATAAAGAGGCTTATGCGGTTCTGTTTGATAGGACTTCATGCGGCTCAGTTCATCAGGAGCTCATGCGGTTCTGTTCAGTGGAAGGGGCTTATGCGGTTCTGTTCAATAGGACTTTATGCGGATCAGTTTACCAGGAGCCCATACGGCTCATTCATGCAGCTCGTCACAAAAATGGCAGTTGGGACACGTGGCAGAAGATTGACTAAGACTTATCCACTCAGATTTAGCAACCAACAAATCATAACAATGCAGATTTATTACAATCATCATAACTGCCCAGATCGATTTCCAACAAACAATACAGATTTGTTCTAATCAACATAAGCAGTCCAGATTGATTTCTAACAAACAAGATCAAGGTTAAATCTAAACTAATCCCCAACCGCCAACTTCTTAAAGAGCAATTACTGTACACCCTACTTATCACAAAGCCCTATAAATAGTAGGGGATTATTCGTTCGCAAAAGAGACATGGTTATACGCACAGAACCCGAGCAGAGAGACTAGTAACTTCCGCACACAAAGAGCATTTCCTCGCCAGAGTAGAAGCTACGTCCGATCGTCCAAGGAGTAAGACAGGGTTGATAGCACTCTCCCGAGCCTCTACCGTCACCCCCCAGAAAAACTAAACAATTGTACTTAGATTATTTTTCCTAGGTTTTGTTCCTAGGCTCTCTTTGTATGAGCGAGTTTGTATTGTGAAGTAAAAGTCCAGTCCTCCCATAAAACTGTTCTGTTCTTTTATAATCAATGGCAAACACGATGGCGACTCTGCTGGGGACAAACTTCTCTACTGCTGAGAAGTTGGTGATACAATCGGACGCAGCCAAGCTTGGCTCCATGCAACAGACGCTGGCCCGGTCCAGAAGTAAGCCCGTATGAAAAAGGCTCACAGGGAGTGGAGGCCCAAGACTTTCGCTCCTCCCCAAGCTTTGGAAGAGGCGTTCTCTGCTGCCCAAGATGGCGGAGAAGATTCCCATGCGACCACACTTCAGGCCACAGAGACCCCTGCTGTTCTGAAGTCCGGCAGAGAAAAGTACTACGATGCTGGACTTAAGGAAGCAAATGGGGACTCTATGCGGTCCAGGAAGAAACCGTATAAGGGTGCCAGCCGCATGAAGAAGGCCCATGCGGCCAACAATTCCAGCCGCATGAAGGCTCATGCGGCCACTAAATCCAACCGCATGAATAATCCTACGGCAGTCAAATCCAGCCGCATAAATGCTGATGCCAGCCGCATGAATTCTTATGCGGCCATAAATGCCAACCTCATAAATTCTTATGCGGCCACAAATGCTAGTTGCATGAATGCTGATGCAGCCACAAATGCTAGCCGCATGAATATTCAAACGACCACCATTCCCAGCCGCAGATTATCTGCTCCATGCGGCTCGGATTCTGTCTTTGACCGCCTTCCATGCGGTCCTGATCTCGGATGCTCCAATGAGAATGTGCCAAACTCTGTGCGGCACAATTTGGACTCTTCCTACTATGGGCCCTTGGGGGCTAGAGGCAAGAAGTCTAGGGCAGCGCGGGCTCGTCAAGCTCAGTCAGCTGTCCCAACCTCTGACCATCAGAGAGCTTCGCTTACTGTTAAGCGGGCCTCTGATGCAAAGTTGTACAGAACCGACCGTGTCCAGCCCCCGACGGCAAATGGACAGAGTGGTTCCCAAAAGTCTCCCAATCAGGGAGCAAACATCGAGCCAACACACTCGTGTGCTCGGGACTCCCGGGCTCACAAAATGAGTGACTTGTGTGATGTGATTCTTCACAAACGCAAGGAAATAGAAGAGAGATTGGTGTGTAGAGAGTCCTTTTATGGACATCACTGCACTCAAGTCATCGTCAACTGCTGCAGCAGCAAGACGGCAGTACAAGAGGACCGGCAGTCCGTATTCCAACGACTGCAGCGGCCAGGACCGGTCCTGCAACAAAGCTTAAGAGATGAAGCGCTTCATGTCGCCTCCTGCAATTCTGCTCGAAAGATCCCTTCCGGCAAGGCGGAGAAGAAGATAAATGTTTCCAGCCCGATGATCTCTCCTAGCGCGGCTAAGAAACTCACGTCCAAGCGGTTGTCCACAACCATCACCGGAGGAGTTTATCAGGGCACCCACTCTAAGACGAAATCTTCAATACTTGAAGATTCGTCATCTACATCTCTGGAGGTAGCCGAAGCTGGGGGTAGCACCCCTCCGAACGTCCACAACAATCCTGAGTTCCAAGAAGATGCACCAGGGGAAACAATTCCCCCCACAGATGCAGTGGATCCGGACGTCCCTGAGGACGTCCACGGGTCCCAAGACGAGGCAGCCTCCTATGCAGGGGGTAACACTTCCTCTGAGTCCGAACCAGAGGAGAACATTCCTATATACCCGACGATTTCTTGGTGCAAGGGTATGATTCAGACGGCACGTCCTCCACAGTTCCTTCTATCTCTCCTCATGTGAGGACGGTGTTCATGACGAACAACGACCAAGACGGACCCAGCAATCGCCAACGCATCGACACTCTGGAGGCCATACATCATACCTTGGTCAAGTCCGTGGACGAGATCAAAACGGCCCTACCGGCTCTGCAAGGAAGGACGCCTGGCCAAACAAGCTTGGGTCCCGTGGTCAATACGGACTCAAACTCAAATGCGCCAAACCCGGGCAATAATCCTCCTACAATGTCGGCTCCCACTGCTGCAGATAAGGCCAGAGAGGCGAGACGAGAGGTCCAGGAGCTCCGGGCCATTTTTCACTCCCGAGGAACCTCCCAAGACCTCAGGATACGACAACCATATCCTGCTGCATGGAGAGATGTCCCCTTCCCACCAAGATATAAGCCGTTTAACATCAATCCTTATGATGGAAAGACATCTGCGAGCCGGTACATCACCTACTTTGAAGTCACAACCGACCATCTGCCTCATGATGACGCCATCCTCACGCAGTTGTTCATCGGGGCATTGGAGGGGGTAGCATTTGATTGGTACCGTAATCTGTCGGACAACTGTATCCATTCCTTTGCCGGCTTCAAAAACATGTTTCTTGAAAGGTTCTACGAGGTAGGACAAGATGTGACAATGTTCACCCTCATGGACGTTGTTCAAGGTGAGAAGGAGCTGACAAGGAACTACATTGAGCGGTTTTGCCAAACCGCGATGAAATTGCCCTCTGGCAATCCAGATTCTTCTTTGATTGAAATCTGCCAAAAGAGGCTGCTTCCCACAATCAGCCTCTGGATGGGCGAAAGTCAGTTCAAAGACTGGAAGACTTTTATCATCAGCGCCACTGGCACAGAAGACAAGTTGAAGAAAGCTCGCCAACTGGGGTTGCACATATCGGAAGGAGAGGACAAGGGCAAACGCCCTAATGCCAACAACAACAATGGTGGTAATTCCTCCAACAACCGAGACAACAAGGGCAAGCAGGCTATGGTAGCCGACACAGCCCCGAAGCCCGAACAAAAGCCGGCAGAGAAGCAGTGGCCGTAGATAACTTACTCCTTCGAAGACAACCATGTCAAGCCCATCCTTGACATGCTCATACAAGGAGATAGGATTCAACTCCCTCCACCGAGACGTGAGCCTCGGCTTGCAGAGATGGAAATCCCAAAGCACTGCTACTACCACCGCTACGTCCATCATGCTACCTTAGACAGCTTCCAATTGAAGCGGTACATCCAGAACCTGATCGACTCTAAGGCTCTGGCCATTGACTTCGAGGAGGTAACTGTGGCGGCCAACATGGTGTCTATCCAATTCGGCAGCTTCCCTCCGACGAGGACCCAAGACGACATAATACCCATCCCCCGGGCAAAAATGGAGGTCGCTAATCTTCCACCTCTCCGAGACCAGGCTGCTGGGCTGGTACCCCTTACCACATCACGAGGGGAGGTCATGTGGGTCCACCAGGACTTAGTATCTGAAGTAACCCAGCCAGCATCACCCTCTACCAGCAAGAAGAAGGGTGGAAAAGTCAAGTCCTGCCGCATAATCTCGACAGATGTTGAAGAAGCTACGACTGTCGTTACCCGATCCGGTGCACAAACTCAACCCCCACCGGGTAACTCGGCTGAAGATCACCAGCCGGCAGCTGCTGATGCTCCAGGACCTTCTCAGCCTCCGACGACTGACAAGCCTAGACCGAAGAAGACTCGTTTTGACAAGCCACTCCGAAAAGAGGTGCCTCATGGGCTGGAGAGGCCCTACAACTTTGACATCTTGGCACAATTGACCAACACACCGGCCAAGTTGTCATTATACGAGCTCTTGAGGCTCTCCAAGGATGTTTGCATCGCCCTGAGTGACGCACTTCAAAATGCTGATGCTTATCTGGCTCAAGTCAAGCTCATATGAGAGACCTCGCCAGCAGATGCCCAGGACAGTGCTTGTACCGGTGCAATACCCAATATCGTGTTCACTCCATAGGACATGCTTATCAATACCAACTTGCACGATTGCCCTCTGTATTATATTGGATTCGTCGGCGACATCAAGGTGGATCGGATGCACATTGATCCCGGCTCTTCGATAAGCATTATTTCAAAGAGCTTGCTTCACCATCTGCGCATCCCTATGCATCGACTGACTCCTACAAGCACCGCCATTAGCGGCTTCAATTCCGAGAGAAGCTATCCCATCAGGAAAATTCGCCTGAAGTACCAAATCGGCGACCTTCAGTTAGAAGTAACCTGCTATGTCATCGACGCAGACACCTCCTACAATATTCTCCTGGGGCATCCATGGATACACGATTACATGATTGTGCCCTCCACATTATAACAGTGCTTCAAGTACGTCGACAAGCACGGCTTCGTTAAAACAGAATTCGTTGACATCGATCCCTTCAAGGGGATCGAATCCTACTATTCGGATTCCTGCTTGTACGAGAACTCAAAGAGGCACCTGATAAAGGAGGATACTCAACAGCAGACAGAAGCAATTGCAGGGCCGGAGGAACCCTTTAGAATCCATCTCCAACCCCGTAAACCAGGTAGGACTGCGCCTCTTACAGCCACTTTACGTAGTTTTCCTGTGCTCACTGCACAAGGGGAGCAGATGACAATCTGACTGCCAAGGTCTGGCCAAGGGGCGAGGCCCAATACGGAGCCACTGACGATCATATTACCAAGGGCGGGCAAACAACAAACAGAAGAGGTTAATCCCTCCGTCAAGCCAATGGTCATTCTTCTGCCTAAGACAAATCGGCAGCCAAGCACTGACCCAGGGGCCGCTAGCGCACCTACGACCCCATGTCCAACGCCTTCAGAGGAGCCCTTGACGATCAAGCTGCCTAGGTCATCTTCCCAATCTTCAATGCAGAGGTTGGCTGAACAAGAGCCAGGAATAAATCGGCAGCTCAGTACTAAACCGGGGGTCGCCAGTGAGCCAACAACTCCCCGTTTTGCACCAAGCACTAAGCTGGGGGTTGCTAGTGCACCAACGACTCCGCGTTCAGCACCACCAGTGGAGCCCCTGATGATTAAGTGGCCCAGGTCATCCTTTCAATCTTCATTGACACAGGAGGTGGCCGAAGAAGAGTTAGAGCTGGCCAAGTATGTGGCTGCTCACACTGATGTTCCGTCTACAGATAATGTAATTCCACTGGAAAGGATACCTTACTTCATCAATAAAGGGTTATCTTTGAACTACATCGAGCTTAATAAGCTTTCTATAATGTATGCTATGGAATACGATATAGGCACCAACCTACACACGCAAGTGACAAATGTCTATGCTACAAATCAAATCACTCCTGTAGAAGGCGCTTGTTTCATAGTCGAAGGAGACGATCTTTCAATCATCTTCGGCCGAAAGAATGATCCACAGTCCTTCAGGCCAGAAGAAGTCAATCCCAAATCCGACACTGGAAGACTGCCGCTTTATCTCTATAGCTTCCGTTCCAAGTATCTTATGCAAAAACAGGGGTACGACATAGAATCTACACCAGGCATGAACTACAGCACCGGCCGGCAACTACCCTTGCAATTACCAGTCCCGACTGGAAAACCTTAGGATTACTATAGCAAGACCAAACATAGGCTAGGTTATGTTAAACCTGCAACGACCCCTGAAAGCTCAGATGAGGAATGTGACTGGCATTCACACTCAACCGGATCACCAACTTCTGATTCTGATGTCAGTATCGAGGACGTATTCAGGCAAGCTCTGTCTATCAATATGGTATTTGCTGATGCCTACAAAGAAGATAAAGACGTACTTGAGCTTCTCGAGTTAGAGCCATAGGTTCAACAGCTAGACGCACAATGGGAGAAACGCTTCGAACTCCGTGAACCTTCTACTGAAGATGAGGTTATGCAAGTTGACCTCGGCGATGAGTCCTCTCCAAAGCCAATCTTCGTCAGCAAAAGCCTGACAAACGAAGAGCGGGAGACGCTTTTACAACTCGTCAGAGAGTACATTGACGTGTTCGCTTGGAGCTATGAGGACATGCCAGGGCTAAACCCCGAGGTTGCACTTCATAAACTCAACATTCATCCAGACGTAAAGCCGGTCAAACAACAGCAACGACGATTCTGTCCAGGCATCATGAATTCTATCGAAGCAGAGGTCAACAAACTGATAGCCAGTGGCTTCATTCGGAAAGAGCAACATCCAGACTGGATCGCCAACATAGTACCAGTCCTTAAGAAGAATGGAAAGATTCGAATTTGCATCGACTTCCGAAATCTAAACAAAGCATGTCCTAAAGATGAGTTCCCTCTTCCCATCACGGACATTATGATCGACAACACATGTGGCTTTGAGGGCATGTCATTCATGGACGGCTTCTCAGGATACAACCAACTCAACATATTTCTTGATAACGAGAAGCATACATCATTTCGAACACCGATTGGTGTGTACTGCTACACAGTCATGCCCTTCGGTTTAAAGAATGCTGGTGCCACATATCAAAGAGCCATGAGTGTCTTCAGAGATCACCTGCGTAAGACCGTAGAGTGTTATGTTGATGACATCGCTGTCAAAAGCCGCTCTAAGGGAGACCATCTGCAGGATCCGAGGACGGTATTCGACCTGATACGAGCGCACAACTTGAAGATGAATCCTACCAAATTCTTCTTGGGTGTATCTAGTGGAAAATTCTTGGGTTTTATCATTACTGCCCTGGGAATTCATATAGATCCGGAGAAGACGAAGGCAATCATAGAGATGGGTCCCCTGAGAAATCTTCGTGAACTCCGAGGCCTTCAAGGGAGGCTAGCTTACATCAGGAGGTTCATCTCTAACCTCTCTGGACGATGTCAACTATTCACCCACCTCATGAAGAAGGGGGTCTCATTCGTATGGGATGAAGAGTGCCAACGCGCGTTCGAAAACATCAAAGAATATCTGTCAAATCCTCCTGTTCTAGTGGCCCCGGTTGCTGGAAAGCCGTTCTTGCTTTATATACGAGCGATGGAGCATTCCCTCGGTGCTCTACTAGCACAAAACAATAACGTTGGGCATGAACAAGCTATCTATTACCTCAGCCGAATGATGATTGGGCCTGAGCATAGATACACTGCCGTGGAGAAGGAATGTCTTGCTCTGGTGTTCGCTATCCAGAAGATGCGACACTATGTTATATGACAAACCATCCATGTCATATCAAGAGTTAACCCCCTCAGGGTCCTCATGACCAAGCCGGGTGCACTCAGCTCTTGCCTCGCTACATGGGCGATATTATTGTCTCCCTACGGCATGATCTTTGTTCCGTAAAAGGCTGTTAAAGTTCAAGCTCTGGCAGACTTTTTAGTAGCCCATCCAAGTTCGGAGTCAACCAGAATATATGAAGAGATTCCAGACGAGGTCGTCGATTCAAACATGGCCTCCGATGATTCCGTCTGGCGAATGTTCTTCGACGGTGCTTCAAGAACCGGGCCCAAGGGAAACATTGTCGTGGGGGTTGGACACTACTAAAATAACCCAGATTAGCGACGTCAGGAGACGTACAACGCCTTGGTTATCGGCCTTCGACTTGCAAAAGAACTGGGGGTAGAGTACCTAGAGGCATATGGCGATTCACAGTTAATCGTCAATCAGATCCGAGGTTCATATAAAGTCCGTCATGAAGATATGGTCCCCTACCATCAGGTAGCGATAGCCATCATTACGTCTCTAAAAGGGTTCTTCATAGAACATGTTCCGAGACTCCGAAACATTGAAGCCGACGCCTTAGCAGGACTGGCCGCTTCCCTGATGGTCCCAAAATATACTCATCATTTGGTGGATATAATAGGCCATGAGTTGGTCTGTCCCAAGAACAATGTCCAGTTTGTTGAGAGCTATTCTGCCCTGACGGTCGACGAGACACCGGATTGGAGGCTCCCATTTATCGACTTCACAGTTTATGGCATCTTGTCGGAGAACCCGAAAGAAGCTACCTCTATTAGAAGACGTTCTCTCAGATTCTTCTACGATACAAAAACAAAGATGCTATATCGACGGCCATACGACAGATTACTGCTTCGGTGTCTGTCCAATACAGAAGCCAAAGAAGCTGTACGTGAAGCACATGATGGCGTCTGCGGAGCCCATCAGCCTGGCCCAAAATTGTAAGATCGTCTTCGTCGGATGGGCTACTACTGGCCAACGATGGTGGCAGACGCGACAGACTATGTAAGAAAGTGCAAAGCCTGTCAGGTCTACACAGATTTCATACACCAACCATCTGAATTCCTACATCCAACGATGGCATCCTGGCCATTTGAGGCATGGAGAATGGATATCATTGGTCCAATCACCCTACCTTCATCCAGAGGGTACCGCTTCATACTGGCAATTACAGATTACTTCCCCAAATGGGCCGAAGCTGTCCCGCTTGCAGCGGTAAAGATGTCAAATGTGATCAGCTTCCTCAAGCATCACGTCATCTATCGCTTCGGATTGCCCCGAAGGATCATCCACGACAACGGTCCGCAGTTCGCAAGCCACGCCTTCTATCGGTCTTGCGACAACCATCGAATCCAGAATGTTGCTTCAACACCATACAACCCTGCAGCGAATGGGTTGGCAGAAGCATTCAACAAAACCATAATCAAGCTGCTCAAGAAGTTCGAGTCTTCCAACAAACGCAACTGGAATGAAAAGCTTGGTGAATGCTTATGGGCGTACCGTACTACAGTCCGAACGACCACCGGGAACACACCATTCTCTCTGGTGTATGGGAGTGAAGCAGTTCTCCCACTGGAGACTCAAATCCCCTCGTTCCGTGTCGCCCTCACCTATCGATTGACGACGGATGATAATTACCGTCGCCGGCTACAAGAGCTGGAGGCCTTAGATAAAAAATGCCTGTTAGCTCAACAACGAATCGAGCTGTATCAAGCCCGAATCTCCGGAGCCTTCAATAAGAAGGTTAAACTCAGAACATTCCAAGTGGGCGATCTCGTTCTGGCAGTTCGGAGACCGATGGTTATGACTCACAAAACCGTCGACAAATTCCAGCCAAAGTGGGAACGCCCATTTGTCATCGAGACTGTATTCTCCAATGGTGCTTACCGCCTCGCAAAACAAAATGGAGACTTGCTCATGTTGCCCGTCATTGGCAAGTTCCTGAAAAAGTATTATGTCTAAACGACATCCCCCAAATCAACCGGACTGTTAAGTTATGTGCCCCCAGGCACCGCTGAACTTACACTCTGGTCGTCCCAAATGAATCTATATCACATCTTCTGGATAGTAAGTCATGTATGATCATACCTCTGAACTTTCTTCCAAAAAGAGCATCTTTCTTATGATCTATTACCCGCACTTTCAGTGCATAAAAAGGGTAACAGATCCACAAATTTCCCGAAACAACCACGTCGATGTCACCTCTGAGTTGTTTCACTTCCATCAAAAACAAACCGCCCCTCACGTAGAACTTCCACGTCCATATTACCTTTGAGTTGTTCTATGTACCCTTCATGGTGTCCACTCCTGCCACGTCCTCATTACCTCTGAGTAGGAAGACCCCATCGAAGAAACTCTCATATTTACCACGTCCTCATTACCTCTGAGTAAGTATATTGGTTTTCTCTCGACTTATTATTCGTACCCAAAACCAGGGTACGCCAAGGATAATAGGCCCACAAATGTCCACAGCTGACCACAAATGTCCACAGTTGACCACAAATGTCCACAGTTGACCACAAATGTCTGCAGTTGACCACAAATGTTGTACTATGTTTTCTAGTACACGTGCCTCTTTTCTCACAATCTCATGCCTTTAGAACCCAGCTGTTCTATGACATTCTTTCGCACGATACCAAGAACTTCCATATCCGGCTTACCAACGGAGTCGTTCTAGGTATCCCTATCAAACCAATTATCTGTACCTAAAATCAAGGTATGCCAAGGGTAATAGGTCCACAGAAAATCCTCCAGCGGGGTAAATACATAAATGCAATACAAGCACGATAAATAAAAGATGATGCAAGCAAAGCTATTTATTCAAATCAAATCAAAAGTTCTACATTCTTTGGGACCACGCCCCTGCTAAAAAAGATGAAGAAACATAAAGAGAAAAAAGAAAAGAAAAAGCGGACTATGGTTCGACGATACATGACTCTCTGAGACGGTCCCTCAATACGACCGTCGATCGCTCAAACCGCCGCTTGGCTCGACGCTCGGCCTCCTCAGTCAACCGCTCCGCATCCTCCAGATGCGCATGAGCCTGCCAGCCATCTTCAAGCTTCTTCAGAGCACGCTTCAAGTCAGCAGAAGCACGGGTAACTTTGTCGGCCTCCTGAACAATTAGCTCCTTACCCATGCGGGTAGCCTCGAGCTCAGATTCTAAGAAAGCCAATTTCCTCTGGAGCTCGAGGATCTGCTCCTTCGTGTCAGTTATCCTGCGAGAGGCTGCCGCTTCCGAGCAATGCAATCCTCTCCCCGGCGGCTCAGCTGATCATACTGCAGAGATAGATCGTGGAGGTCCTTCATTATAATAGGCTTGGACGCATCTCGTGCGGCCCTTACCTTCTCCATAATAGTTATGAGGAAGACACATTCCTGATCTACCGTCGAAGACAGGTCGACTTGCCGCAGTACTTGATACTGGGCCACAAGCTGATCTGTCTCTAGCAATTTGGGCTCCAGCAGCTCAACTATCCCTGTCCCACCGGGGAGGGTTATAAGGATTTTAATCTAGCCCTGGGCGCATTGACGGGCCAAGGCAAAAGAGGTCCCCCTCTCCACCGCAGCCTCAACTCCTCGCCTCAGGTGACGATAGAAACTGTCAACTACATCCTTTGACGATTCATCCAGAACTTTCGAAGAAGATGACGTCAAAGGAAGGGTAGCTGACAGGGTCGAAGAAGATGCACCGGAACTTGCTACCCCTTCCACAAGGGAAACAAGCTCCAAGCAAAAGGACACTTGAATAGCGGCCAATTCCTCCTCTGCAGCCCGAAGGATCTGGAGACTCGGCAAGGCGGAAAGGTTGACCTCCGGAGCCACATGAACAGAAGAGGGTGCAGGGACCAGTTCTCCCCGCTCCGGCAGTTCCGTCACTTGCTCTCCTGAACTCGATCTAGCAGGAGGCCCTTCAATGTAAGCTAGAGGGGGGAAAGGCACACTCTCTTCCGCCAGATGCCCTCTGGCCAACTCTTCCATGATAATGTCCGTTATTGGCAGTAAAGGAGCAGGACCTGTATGTCCAGAGCAACCATCAATCAGCTTAACCCAAAGGATGTGATGATAGAGTAAATAAACCTCCTCATAGTCAAGACTTGGCTTATCTTACCAGGGGAGTTGCTGAGATTGAGGTTCGCTCACAGCCGCCGTAGTCTCTTCACCAGCAACGTTCGAGCCGAATACAGATGGTTCCGCTGCCCCAGCCTCCCCGGAAGGAGATACGAATGGATCAGCGTCACCCAGCTGAAATTCAGCAGTCTCAGGGACGGGTTCAGCAGAGCCCACGTCACCCTGGATTGGGACATCAACAACTGGAGGAACCTCAGCCGTCGCTGGGAGAATCCCGACAGCAATAATCCCGACACTCATATCTCTAACTAGAGTAGTTAGAGCCGGGTCAACCTCAGAAGCAGCATCCGGCCCTGGAAAGTCCTCTTCTCCTGACGCCTACAGAGTAAAGAAAAATGATTAGGTCATAGTTCAGGAAAAAGAAGAGCTAAAGAAGAAGATGGTTGTAATTCAATTCACCTCCGAAACGGCGTCATCCTCGCCTCTCTCCTTGATGAGCAGCCCACGAGGCTTAAATGCAGCCTATTTCATGGAGTAAGTTCTGCCGCCAACGGCGGGCTCACACCTGCTTCGCTTGTGCGAAGGACCAGGTACGATAGGTGGCTGATCCGCCACCATATTTTCTACGGAAGGAAAAGAGTTGTCGGGGTCATGCTCGTCATCCTTTTCGTCCGTGTTGGCAGACTTCGAGTCCGATGCAGCAACTGTGTTCTCCCTCTTCTTCCTCACCTTAGACCCCTTGGGCTTCTCCTCCAATATAGTACCAATAATGAAGCTGGTACTCGGGTCAAAACCAACAGGAGGCTTGTTCGCCATGACATAGTAGAGAGCCGCCAAATACAAGATCTCCCCGGATTCTCCAACATCAGGAACTGAGAAGCTGGTACAGGTATGAACCATGTTGTAATAGTGCCAGGCTCTGATACCATCAAGGACGCTACCTTCAAAACCCAGGCAAGAGCTGGGACTGTCCAAGAATAGCTAGCTATACCCAAACTGGCGAAAGAACCTACTGGATAAGTAAGGCTCCAAGTAGACAGTATTACGGTTACGGTATACCAGGTGGGAAGGACGAATATTGTGAAGCCAAAGGAGCATCTTGCTGGATAAGAAGTGGGGAGGCCCAGTACCATCAAGATGTACGGTCCTCACTTTATCAGTAGTAAATCGAGGAACAGATACAAAAAAGTGTATCTGTCAACTCTCGCCAGTGCCATCAGACAGGCATGCATAGTCTAGCAATCCCAAGGCAGGCGGCGATACTGGAAGATGAAAGCATCTTCGGCAGATACACCATCTTCAGGGCTAGGCCTCATTAAAGACCGGCAATGCATTAGCAGCCACCCCATCAGATAATGATAGGGTAGCTCAATGCGCTCAAAGTCCTTCCTCGGGTCATGGACGATGACCTTGGACGAGAAAGCATGAAGGCCACGGTGTATGTTGTATACCATGGCCAGAAGAAGAGCTAGTCTGACCCCGAAGACTAGCTTCACAGCAGGGAGGATGAAGTTACTGCTGATCCTCTCAATAGAACCAGCCCCTCCTGACACTATACAATTACGTAGCCAAACCATCAGGAACCCTGCCAGGAGTACCTTCTCGGACAACGGCTGAGTGGCTTGATAGAAATAAGCAAAAGAGTCAGATTTACTCCCGAACCTGTCACCGGTGGTTCTCACCCTCAGTCGATACTTGGTCCTGCACCTCCTTCCGAGTGCGAGGACTTTGGGGAGCAACCCGGCCTGAGGCACCGAGTTTAAAAAGATAAGTGAACCAGGCCTTTGTATGCGGAAGGTTCCTTTTCGAGCTGTCATTCTTTTTCTGCGACAGCTGCTGGCACGTGCTGTGATAACACAGCAATTCCTGGTATACGGCAACAAAGCCCGGGAACCTCTCCTCCAAATCCTCGAACTCTTCGTTCGTCGGGGTATACACCTCAAAGACTTCATCTCCCCAAGGCAGCTTGGAGACGTCATGTATCTCGTGCAGAGCAAGCCCCACCTCTCCTACAGGTGTAAAGAAGGTCCCCGTACGGCAGTTGTATATCTCCAGCAGAGCCATAAATAATTTCTTCTTTATGGGCAAGCCGTAGCTGGTGCCCCGAATAGCATGGTAGAGTCCAATCTTGCACAGGAGAGTCTCGTATTTCTGTGCGATCCACATAGACAGGTTGGTCCATGAAGGGAGGGGGTGTATCCAACTCGGTAGTGACAATCGGCCAACAGAATAGGACCCCTTCCGAGCAAGCTAGTTCAGGAAAGTGTCAGCTTGAGAGAACTTGAAGTTGGGACCCTGCACATTCAAGAAATTGTCCGGGGCTAACCCCATCACGTAGCGGCTGACTGGTACCCTGCCCGCGTACACTGACCGTAGGTTATTATTGTAGTAAAGTTTACCCACAATCATCCTGTTCTAGGTCGGAGTCAAGGAATCCTCCATCTTCCTGTCCATGGACAACATGTTGAACCACGACAGTGGAAAATGACGCTCCATCAGAGGAATATGGATCGTCATCCCGTCAGAAGTAAAACTCCAACTCTCAGATATGTCCAGAACTTGGGAGTTATTCACAGTCAGGGCGTCCCCGAAGAGGAACGCAGGCTTCAAGTGTTTGCCCCCCAGCAGCCCTGAGTTCATCATCCCCGAGATAAAGAAGAAAGACTGCTTTTTAATGTCTTCCAGCCTCTCCACAGGTTCGCCTTTTGGAAGCTGGTTCACCACATAATCGACTATGTGGTCGTACCTATAGCCCAAAGCAGATTGGGCGCGATCCACCAAAGGTTCTCCTGCAGTATTAACTGGAAAATTCACTAAAAAAAGGACAAAAGAAATAAAGTCAGGAGATGGCCAGAAAATATTTAAAAAGTTCATGCGGCTCTGTTTGGACGGGTCCTTATGCGGCTCAGTTTTAACGGAGTTCATGCGGCTCTGTTTTGGTGGGTCCTTATGCGGCTCGATTTTAACGGAGTTCATGCAGCTCTGTTTTGGTGGGTTCATATGCGGTTCTGTTCAAGGGACTTCATGTGGCCCAGTTCATCAGAAACTCATACGGTTCTGTTCAGTGGGATTTCATGCGGTCCAGTTTTAAAGGGGTCTAATGCAGCCCAGTTCAAATAAGCTTATGTGGCTATGATTTGGTGGAGCTTCATGCGGCTAGTTCATTAGGAGCTCATGCGGTTCTGTTTTGGTGGGTTCTTATACGGCCCAGTTTAAAAGGTGTTTATGCGGCTTAGTCATGAAGTGATTCTCATACGGCTCGGACATAGGGCATACCCCATGCGGCTCGGACATAAGAAGTTCATGCGGCCCATACAGTACATCATATGTGATTTCATCGCACTGAACTTAGACAGTTCAATGAAGACAAAAAGCGCATTAAATGCCAAGGAGAAAGGCTTGTGCATAAAATATGCAACATAGCCATTTTTGTTAGGGTTTAAAGCGTGCAGTCTTCTCCACAAATCTTACCATCGATAGCGGGATGAACGTCAGGATGAACTTCGACCGCCACAGCCGACGAGGAGGCCACTCCTTTGCCCTTCGTCACAGCACTAGAGGAAGCTTTGGGAGCCATTGATGATCGAAGAAGGAAGAAAAGACGGCGAGTTAGGGTAAAAAAAGTTGAAGAAAAAAGAAAGTAAAGAGTCTCTCCCTTCCAAAAGCACTCGTATTTATAAACAGACAGGGGGGCTCATAGACCGATGGACGCTTCGATTCATGTGCTGCCTAGAAAAGAAGACCGACTCTTGGATTTCTATCCCGTACATACAGAAGATTACTCGTAATCATGAAGACAAATCTAAATGTTGACTCTTGGGATCCTATCCCAAAAGACGGCTTTAAATCAAAGTAAATCAAAGGCAATTAAATGAGACACCTAAGTGGCACAGGACCAGTATGCGGCCAGAAGAGTCTATGCGGCCAGAGAAATCTATGCGGCCAGAGAAGGCTATGCGGCCAGAGGAGTCTATGCGGCACGAGGAGTTATGCGGACATAGCCATGCTTCTTATTCAAAGTATTTAAATTTTACAAATTAAAAACTTTGAAGGGGGTCTTGTAGAAGCATGGAAAAGAACAGGAGATTCCATGCGGCTCAATATTGGGGGACTCTTCATACGGCTCAAAAATCACTTAGAGCTCCATGCGGCTCAAGAAGTCCCTTAGAGCTTCATGTGGCTCAAAAAAGCCCCTTAGAGCTTCATGCGGCTCGAAAGTTCCCGATAGCTCCATGCGGCTCGAAAAAAGCCACATAGCCCTATGCGGTTCAAAATATGACTCTACGGCTAGCCATCATTTCTCTGTGCAGCTGGCTCATTAAATGCTCTGACACAGTGCGACAGCTCTGACACAAAGGATTTACAACTCTGACATAAAGGTAAAATGATGACTCTGATATAATGTCGTGCTCCTAGAGAGACAAGAAAAATCTTTACACTTGGCACGATCCACCAATTCCAAAGCTCTTTATGCGGACCATTTAAAGGAGCTCATGCGGCTCTGATTTGATGGAGGTTTATGTGGCTCAATTTTAACGGAGTTCATGCGGCTCTGTTCTGATGGGTCCTCATGTGGCTCTGTCCCAATGGGACTTCATGCGGCCCAGTTTACAAGGGGCTTATGCGGTTCTGTCCAATGGGACTTCATGCGGCCCAGTTTACAAAGAGGCTTATGCGGTTCTGTTCGATAGGACTTCATGCGGCTCAGTTCATCAGGAGCTCATGCAGTTCTGTTCAGTGGAAGGGGCTTATGCGATTCTATTCAATGGGATTTCATGCGAACCAGTTCACCAGGAGATCATGCGGCTCGTCACAAAAATGGCAGTTGGGACACGTGGCAGAAGATTGACTAAGACTTATCCACTCAGATTTAGCAACCAACAAATCATAACAATGTGGATTTATTGCAATCATCATAACTGCCAAGATCGACTTCTAACAAATAATATAGATTTGTTCCAATCAACATAAGCAGCCTAGATTGATTTCCAACAAACAAGATCACGGCTAAATCTTAACCAATCCCCAATCGCCCGCTTTTCAAGGAGCAATTACTGCACACCCTACTTATCACAAAGCCCTATAAATAGCAAGGGATTATTCCTTCGCAAAATGGACAGGGTTATACGCACAGAGCCCGAGCAGAGAGACTAGCAACCCCCGCACACACAAAGAGCATTTCCTCGCGAGAGCAGAAGCTACGTCCGATCGTCCAAGAAGTAAGGCAGAGTTGATAGCACTCTCCCGAGCCTCTACCGTCACCTCCCAGAAAAACTAAACAATTGTACTTAGATTGCTTTTCCTAGGTTTTGTTGCTAGGCTCTCTTTGTATGAGCGAGTTTGTATTGTGAAGTAAAAGTCCAGTCCTCCCATAAAATTGTTTTGTTCTTTTATAATCAATGGCAAACACATATAGCGAGGCATAGATAATATCGCTCATCATGGCTCCTTGATTTTCATGTCTTGGCCGTCTGTGGCATAGAGAACGAAGCGTATGCCCAAGATTCGAGGCTAGCAGCATAGGTAACGCCACGTCTTGATGGGGCATGGCTCCTACGCTACTCGATCGCTCTAATCTGAGGCGCGAGTAATCCAACGCCTAGATAAGACGTAGGAAATAGGGCGTCAATTTCTACAAGATCCCCTTCAAAGTTTTGTAACTTTTTAAAGTTAGAAATACTTTGAAAATAGAAGCATGGCGCCCGTACTTCAGTGATAAATGTTCACTAGATTTGGTACGATCTTTGGAACGACGGTAGGCTCTTTGCCTTCATCTTGAAAAATATAATTTTGAGAAGCCTATAAATAGGTGTTGGGGGTTGAAGGAAAGAGACTTTACTCTCTCAATTTCTTTTTTTCCTTTCAACTCTCTCCGTCATTTCCTTAGCCGACTTCAGTTTGCCGACTCTCTTTTTGCCGACCCTATTTCGTCATGGCTCCAAAGAGCACTGCTGCGATAGGGAAAGGAAAAGCCAAGGCGGCCGCTTTTTGACGTCCATGCCGAAGTTGAGGGTACGGTGCCTTCGCCCAAACTTCTTGGTCGGCTATCTCGTCCGAGCTCAGTCGAGCTCATTTGCCAATAACGCGTCTGCGCTCGCTTTTGAATAGCCATGCGCTCACAGTTTATGCGCCTGTCTTTTTAGCAGGTGCATGAGAAATACACGTCTGTACAAAAAACTAGGCTATATGCCATTCTTCCATAGGAGCGTATATGACCTCTTCGTGCGCCCGTTGGACCACAGGTGCGTGGATATTATTGTATATACCTTCATGCGCCTGATTAGCCATGCAACTCTTTCTAATAGGCGTAATCAATTTTTTTAGGCACGAGCCTGAAAAAGTACATATACCATGTTTCTTCAATGTTTTAACGTTATATTAACTCGTTTGTCTTTCCCCTTTGCAGTATCTATGGTGGTACCTCCTTTGGGTGAAGTTCTTTTCGGCCCTTCACTCTGCCCGTTTGGCCTGAACTTTATCGAAGATGTAATGGAGCTAGCAAAGGCTGCTATAAGGCGAGGCGGTCCATTGTACGTATAGTCCTCATTGAAGAGCATTCTGCCTTATTTTTGGGGCATATGCTGAATCTGGAAAAGATCCCAAAAGGAGATGGCACCCAAAATTCGTATCAGAGATCGCCGTTTTTGTTTGGCGATCGCGTGGCATCTCATGCCGATAAAATATTGAAGTTGAGGGATGACTAGTTTTTTGTGTCCAATGGGTTGAATATGTATCTTCCTCCTATGGATCGTCATCTGCCCCTCTCGGCTTTCACCTGCTTAGCCTCGAAAAGGAGGATGGACTGGAATCTAACCCCCACTCAAGCAGGGGCTCTAACTGGCCACTTCAAATTGAAGTTAGGTTCTGCATCTTGGGATATTTTTGAGGCGGGGAGAGACGGACCTTCCATTTCGGCTAGGGTATTGTATCCGGGTAAACTGATAGGTGACGCAGAGCAAGAATCAATGCCTTTCTGATTCCCTATGTTTGCCAATCAGATGCTAGAGGCGGGCATTTCTTATCCCTCAGGCGTCTACTGCGTGGCAGGGTGGACGCACCACTCGAAGGATTGAGAAACTATCATCGAGTGGGTTCTCAGGAATATAAGGATTTACTAAAGGAGCTAGGTTTGTTTTATGCAATTAGGACTACCCAATACGGGATAGAAGTAAACAAACCGATGTTCTTAGAATTGGTCGAGATGTATAATCTAGAAACGGTAATTTCTTCATATATAGTGGTGAGATAGGGCTTGCTTTATATGAAATGCATTGGGTTTCGAAACTGCTCTGGGGTTGCGATCCGTACGAAGAATATACCCCTACTTCTGAGGAGATGGGGGCCTGGAGGTCAAAAATTTTGAGATGATGAAGGTCTACAAAGAGTTGATGTGCCATCATATGATGGTCCAATATAAGGGAAATGACATGTCTTTATGCAAGGAAAAGTGCCGAAGGAAAAGTCCATTTTTGGCTTTCGTCTGTATTCCACAGTCGACGTGATTACCAAGGCTGTGGCGGTGTTAAGGAGAAGAATCCACATGAGAGTGTTGTCGGAGACCAGAGCGATGCCATCTTTAACTATTTTTTCTACGATATCTTCCCGTTATCATCGAAGGCGCAGCTAGCGGCGTATATCATGTTGTTGTTGACACAAAGTCACAGTCAACCAAATATTGATAGAACTAACTAAATAATACTTGTGATAATTCAATACGACACATGAAGCCTACATCCAGCACAAGTCAGACGACAGCTCAGTTTTGCAAATGTAAGTCATTGTTGAGTCTGTATTTTATAATTTTATTGAGTCTAGACTTATGTAAGCTGAGTTGTGCTGAGCATCTGAGACTTAACCTATACCCTACCCAAAATCCAAAAGCTCCACATATATCCAAATAAGCCCATTGGACCAATGACCCATTCTGTGCTCTGGAGACAGAGTTCGGGCCGAACTCTGCCTCCACATAGAGTTCGGGCTGAACTCTGTCCCCTAAAAATTAGTACCCTAATTTTTAGGGTTGGCTGGTTGCAAGTTGTCCAACGGCCAAATTTTTGAAAATTCTAACCAAAATTTTGGCCGAATTCTGCCTACCTGATATCCTATAAATAGGTCATGAATTCTCTCATTTTCATTCATCCAATCTTCTCTTCTCTTCTCTCTAAAGCTCAATACAAGCCATACCCTTCTTCATCTACTAGCCACAAGCTCCCTAAGCCTCAAGTGCTCAGCATTTTTCAGTTATGAGATTGTGCAAGAGTTCAAGAAGTCGCTTGGAAAATTTCAAGCATCGCCACTGCGGTCTTTGTAAGAAGTTGACGTGCTCTTCTGAAGAAAAGGTACGGGATGTAACTACTATTTCATAAATAGTGGATTTAATCCTGAGCTAGAGTTCTCAGGCCTGGACTAGTCCTCCACGAGGGAAACCAGGTTAAAATCGGCTATGTTTGCGTATGCTTTCTTGCTCCTTATTTATTTTTATATTTACTCTGATTATTTTTACTTGTGAAAGAGTTTAATTTTTAATTGGCTATTATCGCTATAAACTCTATTCACCCCCCTCTAGAGTTGCCATCTGTTCTTCAATTGGTATCAGAGCTCGGTTCTCTCAACAAGGACTAACATCCTAGAGCCGATCCATGGCAACCACACAATCCTTGATTTCCAATCACGGTGAAGGGCAGTCCACTCATAGGCCTCCCCTATTTGATGGAACTAACTACACCTATTGGAAAACAAGGATGTGCTTTTATCTCAAGTCGCTAGACTTCTACCTGTGGACCATCGTCACCGATGGTTACAAAAAGCCCGCCAGGATAGTTGTCAATGGTGATCTCGTTGAGAAACCACATGACAAATATTCTGACGAGGAGAAGAAACAGGCAAGTCTCGACGCGAGAGCTATTAATGCTTTATTCTGTGCTATAGACAGGAATGTGTTCAACAGGGTCTCAACATGCACCACTTCTCACGAAGTATGGAGACTTCTAGAAGTGACGCATGAAGGAACCACCCAAGTCAAGGAATCGAAGATAAGCCGTCTCACTCAAGAATATGAGGCTTTCAAGATTAAGCCAAATGAGACGATCACGCAAATGTTCACAAGATTCTTCGACATCATCAATCCCCTATCTTCGCTCGGCAAACAATATTCAAATCACGAGAAGATTCGCAAGCTACTTAGGGGGCTACCAAAGATTTAGAACCCTAAGGTGATAGCCATCATAGAAGAAAATGATCTCACAACCATGTCCATAGAGACCTTGATGGGAAAGCTGATGACTCATGAGCTTGACCTCAAGGACTTCGAAGAGCCTGCTCCCAAGGCTAAGGAGATCGCACTCAAAGCTCATCGACGGAGGGCTGACCCCGAAGAGACGGATGACGACAACTCAGAAGGTGATGATCATGCTCTCATTGTCCGCAACTTCAAGAAATTCCTTCGCTTCAACCGAAGAAAGAAGGAACCACAAGAAGACGACAAAGAAGAGCCAACCTGCTACGGTTGCAAGAAGACGGGACATGTCCGAAAAGACTGTCCATTCTTAAAGAAGAACAACCGCTATGAGAAACCATACAAGAAGGCTTCCTCAAAGAAATATGCCAACACAAGCATTTGGCATGAAAGCGAAGCTAGTGACTCCGAGGAAGAAAAGGACTCTTCTCAAAACGCTGCAAATGTGTGCCTAATGGCAACGTCCGACAAGGTATCAAACGAAACTCTTGATGATTTCACTTTTGATGAACTTGGTGATGCTTTCACCGATTTTTTTGATGATCACAAAAAGGTCATTGGTAAATATAAACATGCCAAGAAAAAGATCAAAAGTCATAAAGTCGAAATTCAAAGACTTTCTTTATTGCTTGATAACATTAGGGACACTTCACCCACGGATGTCACAAATGAGGTATCTAAGCTTAAAATAAGCTTACATGATGCTGAAGCACGCATTGAACAACAAACACAAGAAATTACAGCACTCAACACGGAGCTTGCAGAAGAAAAGAGTAGACACAAGATTTCTATTACTAAGATATATGGTTTGAATGCTAAGGTTACTGAACTGCAGGCTGTTTCCAAGAAATTAGAGACAAAATTGGGAAAACAGGTTGCTCAACCTCAAACCCAATCACATGAGACACACACAAAGCATGACACTACTCATACTAGTCAACCACGTCATCCACCTGCAGCTCATAATCATGCTTACATATACACACACTTTCATAAAGCACACAAACCACATGCACGTAGAAATAATTCTCATATGTCACAGAATCATCATGCTACACATAGATACAACCATCACTATGTTGCACATCATCACCATGCTATTCCATATAGACATCATCACCATGCTACTCCATATAAACATTATCACCATACTGCTCCACATCACTCTACATATAGACATCATCACCATGCTAAATCTACATATCATCATGCTACTCCACATCACTCTACTCATAGACATCATATGCATTCTCCTAACATAAATAGGAATGCTATATGTACTTATTGTGGTTTACATGGACACATTTCACCATAATATAGAATTAGAAGATTAGTAGATAGAAAGATATATGCATGGTTTCCGAAAACTAACTTTTCAGGACCCTCAAGAACTTGGGTACCAAAGGTCACATCTACTCTTGATGTAGGTGGACCTTCCCTCCTCAACTAAGAGTAAGTGGATTCTCGATAGTGGATGCTCGCGGCATATGACGGGAGACGCAAATCTTTTCGCATCACTATCGATGAAGAGAGAAGGATATGTATCCTTCGGTAACAACCTAAAAGGGTATATTATAGGTAATGGTATTATTGGTCATCCTCCCTCTCCCGTAATAAAGGATGTCTGCCTAGTGACCGAGTTAAAGCATAACCTGCTCAGCATTAGTCATCTTGCTGACCATGGATATGACATTAACTTTGGACAAAATAAATGCTTTATTTATGATAGGTCAACGGGAGATATTGCTTTTGAAGGGGTAAGAGAGAATATTTATATTTTTTATTTGTCTAGAGATACTAACAATGCAGGTAGATGCCTACATGCTCATAAGGATGAAAGATTACTATGGCACCAGCGTCTTGGTCATGCCAACATGGATACTATATCCAGGCCATCGACTAAGAAGCTAGTTAGAGGCCTGCCCAACATCACATTCAAAAAAGACACGGTATGTGCCGAATGTGAATTAAATAAGGCAACTAAGTCCTTATTTCATTCCAAAAACTCTGTAAGTACTACTAGACCTTCGCAACTTCTTCATATGGATTTATTTGGCCCTAGTAGAGTAGCCAGTCTTGGTGGAAAACTCTACGCCTTTGTCATTGTTGATGATTTTTCTAGATTTACTTGGGTTTTCTTTCTTACAAATAAAAGCGATGCTATTTCGGTTTTCAAGATTTGTGTTAAGAAAGTTCAAAACGAAAAAGGCTATATGATTACTCGAATCCGAAGTGATCATGGAGGCGAATTCGAAAATACAGATTTTGAAAAGTTTTGTGATTCTAATGGTTTTGATCATGAGTTTTCTTGTCCAAGAACTCCTCAACAAAATGGTGTTGTGGAGCGGAAGAATAGGACTCTTGGCGATATGGCTAGAGTCATGTTGAACAAGTTTTTACTTCCGAAATACTTTTGGGCTGAACCTGTCAGTACAGCATGCCACATTTTAAATAGGGTGCTTATTCGTCCTATTATGAAGAAAAAACCCAATGAGCTTTGGTTTGGAAGAACCCTAAATGTTTCTTATTTTAGAGTTTTTGGTTGTAGATGTTTTATCCTTAACACCAAAGACAACTTAGGCAAATTTGATGCCAAAGCTGACGATGGTATTTTCCTTGGCTATGCTACCAAGAGCAAGGGATATAGAGTTTTTAACAAACGCTCATTAATTATGGAAGAGTCTACAAATGTGACTTTTGATGAAGATAACAGTGCAGCAGCTATTCTTGATGATGATGTTGAGCCATCAACTTCTACTCCAATGTATACCACAACCGAAACCAATTCTCTTGAGGGCTTGCCAAAGAAATTCTCTTTCAAGCCGTCACATCCAGAAAATTTGGTAATAGGTAAGGTTTCACGTGGAGTAACTACTAGATCATCATTAAGAGAATCTATTGCTAGCACTGCCTTTATGTCACAAATTGAGCCAAAAAACATTTTAGAAGCTTTTAATGATGAATTTTGGATTTCTGCTATGCAAGAGGAACTCAACCAATTCGAGAGGAGCCAAGTATGGGAACTCGTTCCTAGACCGGCAAATCACTCGATCATTGGTACCATATAGGGTTTTAGAAACAAAGGAAATGAAGATGGTTCAGTCACATACAACAAAGCTCGTCTAGTAGCCCAAGGATACAACCAAGCGGAAGGTATCGACTACGATGAGACGTATGCTCCTGTTGCTAGATTGGATTCCATTCGGATGCTTTGTGCATTTGCAAATTTTCAAAATTTCAAATTATTTCAAATGGATGTTAAAAGTGCTTTCTTGAATGGTTTTATTAAGGAGGAAGTTTATGTGAAACAACCTCCTGGCTTTGAAAATCACAAAATTTCCGACCATGTTTTCAAGCTGAAGAAAGCGCTATATAGCCTCAAACAAGCCCCTAGAGCTTGGTATGAACGGCTAAGCAATTTCTTGCTTGAAAAATGTTTTTCTAAAGGGAAAATTGACACCACACTTTTCATAAAATCTTTTAAAGACACTATTCTCTTAGTCCAAATATACGTAGATGATATTATATTTGGTTCCACTGATGAAACCCTCTGTCAAGATTTTGCCAAGTGTATGCAGACCGAGTTTGAGATGAGCATGATGGGGGAGCTCAACTACTTTCTTGGACTGCAAGTCAAACAAATGTCAAATGGAACTTTCATCTGTCAGTCGAAGTATACAAAGGACATGCTGAAGAAATTTGACCTTGACAACGTCAAACCAATCAGCACTCCAATGGCTACTACAACTAAACTAGAACCGGATGAAAGCGGCAAACCCGTGGACCAACGTAAGTATCGAGGTATGATAGGCAGTCTACTCTATTTAACTGATAGTCGCCCTGATATTATGTTTAGTGTTTGCCTGTGTGCTAGATATCAAGCAAATCCTAAGGAATCACACATGACTGCTGTTAAGCGTATCTTTCGATACCTTAAGGGTACGGTTACAGTGGGCCTATGGTATCCCAAGTCAACATCATTTGACCTCATTGGTTACTCTGATGCTGATTTTACCGGATGCAAGGTCGACCGTAAAAGTACGAGCGGTACGTGTCATTTATTAGGAAAGGCTTTAGTCTCTTGGTTTTGCAAGAAGCAGAATTCTGTCGCACTATCCACAACAAAAGCTGAATACATCACAGCTGGGCGTTATTGTGCACAAATTCTGTGGATGAAGCAAACCCTTGAAGACTACAATTTATCTTTTATGCACATTCCAATCTTTTGTGACAACACTAGTGCTATAAATCTCACTAAGAACCCCATTTGTCACTCACGCACGAAGCACATTGAAATACGTCACCACTTTTTGCGTAATCATCAGCAAAATGGCACTATTAACTTAGAATTTATTGACACTGATCATCAGCTAGCAGATTTCTTCACAAAACTATTATCCGAAGAGCGCTTCAATTTTCTCTGTCGTGAACTTGGAATTTTGGACGAAGCTGTTATTAATTAAAATAAACCTGCGTAAATAACGAGTATGCCTTGATTTTTTATGATGAAATTGCTATGGGTACAAGCCGAAAGGGTCCTTCTGACAACAAGGCGTAAAAGCCTAAGCGACACGGTGTACTAGTCCTCAGGACTACCGCTAGCTGGGATCCGGCCCCTGCAGCTAACCCATGGCAGCTTCAAAATATTGAATTATGGCATAATTCCTTGTTTATTATATGGTTCATTTTATTTATCACATGCTGAAATGCAGAGTTTCCAACCTCACTTTGTTTTGAAATTAATTTTCTTGACTTTTTCAACTTAGATTTTTTTTATATGTACTTTTCCTTTGGTCTCTCTCACTTAATCATTTGTTTTCAACTTTGAATCATTTTTCAGCCTGATTCCTGTTCTGTTCCCAGGATCCGAAATTCGGGCCGAACTTTGCCCTAACCAGAGTTCGGGCCGAATTCGGCCTGACTGTTCCAGAACCGGGAGCAGTCTCAGCCGCTGATCATATGTTGATTCAATGGCCCATATTTGTTCCGACCAATTGGAACCCTTCACATATATTCGGGCTCTCCTCCCTCTTCTCCTCCATTGCCACATTTTTACTTCTTCAAACACTTTTTCTCAAAACCCTAACCCTAGGTTTTCCTTTCTAGAGCTCAT